>JACCIY010000870.1:0-30803 GCA_025506505.1 Flaveria sonorensis | reverse complement strand
TGAGAGTAAGGGTGGAGAGGTTCTCAGTTCTCTTAATGGCCACACAGTAGTGAGTCCATTGTTTTGGGAAAGAGATCCCATGAACTTACTTAGAATGTCCCTATTCTCAAGCTTAACTCCAACATCCATGAGAGTATCTACAATTTCAACATACCTAAAGTATTATGGAGTCATAGTTTTTCAACTATCTTGCAAGTGAAGTTCTCAAAATGCTGCTTCATGAGGTCCTTCTTGTTTTCTTTAGCCTCGTCGAACCCCTCATACATAAGCTTCGGTGCATCCTAGGAGTTGCTTAGCAGTTGCACTTTCTTGAAGCTCTGTATATAGAGTTTGGAAAAACAGTTTGGAGTAGCGGTCATGGCCTTCTGATCTATGTCAATCTTCTTCCAATCTTCCTCAGAATACTCAGCCACTTCCTTTAGAATCATCCCACCTCCAGCAATGGTTGAAGAGTTGCTTGGGATGTGAGGTCCTTCGCCAACAGATCTCCACATCCTGCTGTCTTGAGACTTGATGAACCCTTCCATACGTTGGCACCAAGTATCAAAGTCATCAGGAATGATCGGTGGAGATTTTGTCATGGTACCGGTTTCCATATCAGATTTTGTGAGATCTGCCATTTGAGCTGGTAAGTGTTTTTTGAAACTAAAAGGATTTAAAATGTGAGATTTTACAATCAAGAGCCTAAAAAGCTCTGATAAGAATTGCAGGACCGTTGCTAGGGAGCAATGGAAAGTTTCACAATAGTTGGAGAGACTTAGAACACTTAACAGATCAAATAGGGAACCGACAAATGAAATAATGAACAAAAGTAAAGAACACAAGCAAAAGAATAAGATGGTTTTCAAGAATGATGTATATTGCTTTCAAGTGTTTTACAAATGTTAGGCTTAGTCCTAGGACTGGTACCTGAGATACTTTATCTACATCCTACAGCCGACCATACTTTGAAGGCTAGTGGAAACACTAATCTAGACAACAAGATCAATGTAAAGTCAAAAGGCAGATTGCCTTTTGCTAGTGACTATGATATGCCATAGCTCATATCCTTATCTAATTCAAAAAAGATAAAAGTACAAAAGTAGAAAGTTACAGACTCTACGACCTTAATCGCAAAAGTATGAACATCTCACCAACTTGTATAAGTTGGTGAGTCTTTAGAGATGTCAGCGAAAAGTGGTTCAGCTTTTGTCAAAAGTGAGTCAGAGAAAGCATGTCTTCTCTGTCTTTCGGAAAAATCAGTCTCTTGGCTTCGGAAGACTTTGTATTGAAGCTTCGGAAGACTTCATCTTTGGCTTCGGAAGAAATGGTCTTTTGGCTTTGTAAGATTTTATACTTAGTGAAATTCCTTGAGTTATATCAAATCTTTTAAAGTAACTTGCTATGTACGTCACATGTGCATACTGAGAGCTCTTTGGTTGCATCAGCCACCAACGAGTTAGGATGAATTTCCTTACCTCGGTGGGTAATTACTAACCATGTTTCAGGAAACGACACCACAAGCTAGGGTGATATCCCCATCTTGGTGACTAGTCCCATTTCTTGATTTTCAATCTCACCAAAGTATCGAGATTTCAATTTACAAGGGACATGTAGTAACTAGAAGGGCGAATACCGTTACCCGACTTATCGGCGAGAGTATTTCAACCTATTAAGCCAAAGCATGATTCCCAAACTCAAAATAAGTCTTAACTACTTTGGATTAGTCTTAGTTTCTAAACCATAACATTCCAAGCCTTAATCGAATCTCTTTTATGCTTGTCTTTATTTTATACATTTATGTTTCAACCTTTTTGCTCTCGTCAAGATCGAATATCAAAATCACGCTAAACTCGCACCTATAACGCTAATAATCATGAACCAATAAAAATAAAATCTTTCACTATTGTTTAGCTAATTCTTTGTGTGGTTATGCTTCATTATGTGAACTGATTTGAAACCTCCTTGATTAGTGTATCATGCTCTAATTATGCAAAATTATTTTAAACATTATTAATCATGTCTTATCATTCTCTTTAACCTACATTGTAGATGTCTTCCAAATCCCTTAGAAGGTTTAAGCAAAGTTCCAATAAGAAAATGGTCACTTTCATGGCCAAGAAAATGGCCAGTTATACCTGATATCGTTAAGCAAATAAATGCCACCCCTAGCCCGAGCGGATAATTTGAATCCTAAAACCCCACTCCCAAAACCTTAGCCTTTTCTTATAAGCACTTCAAGTCATGTGGCCCCGAACCTTCACGGATGAAGAGGGTGCCTCCAAGATGCTTGAATGGTTCGATAGCATCGAATTCACTTTCACCAATAGTGAATGTCCCGATGAGCTTCATACTCGTAGCACCACCAGTGTCTTCACATCCAAGGCACTTGAATGGTGGATAAGTGAGAGGAGCACTTATGTGAAACGAGGTCTCCCTCTCCCTACCATGAGAATAGGTGAAGCAACTCATGATAGATGAGTTTTTCTCTTCTCATGAGATGCAAAGTCTTGAAGAGGAAATCTGGAACCTCAAACAATCGGAGGTGACAACTTGACTTACACACTCGCTTCAAGTAGCTTATTATCCTTGTCCTCACTTGGTTAACATCACCAAACAAGCCATAGCGAGTACATCAAAGGGCTTCCCCCCATTATCTGTGACTCCGTCACATAGCCGAACCCCTTCTCACTTGAGAGAGCCATCCGCTTGGCGGCTACCTTGTCCGACAACTAAGTGAAAGACAGATCTTTGTCTCTCAAAGGCTCCTCCAAAGCCGCTCATCAAGCTATCTCCGAAACACCCAAGGAACCTAAAGACACAAAAACCCCATCCAAAAACACCCATCACAACAAGAAACGCAAGTTTCAAAGCCGCAACTACCTGACAACACCACCAACCAAGCTCTTATCAACCCGAACCAAGAACCAACCAAGAAAGCCTACACGAGTACGTTTCCTAAATAGGCCAAATGCAATACCACCATCCACCCACCTCTCAGTGTCGTCAATGCACAACGTGCAACCACTATCCGGTGAGCATAATGGTAAGAACTAGTGGTATCCGGTGAACGATCGGAACAAAAATAACATAATCTCAATAGAAATTCATGAAATGTTTAAGACAAGGATACATTTATGTTCTAGGGTATGCCATTAACACTGTGGAGAAACAAAGATTGAAGACATATCTAAGACTACTTTAGGACGTGGTACAATCACTATAACTTCCTGGTAATGCTATTCAAATTGACCATGGCACCTCATGTATCCATGGATCCACAAGCCGAGTTCATAAACCTTATTTGGATAAATTCATGATCTTCTGTATGATGGCATTCGGTATAAATGTAAAGACAGAAAAGATCCAAGGAGTGGCTCAGAGCAATTATTAAATTACTTAAGAAAGAAAATTTATGCAAAACTTGTACGAATTTTGAGATATGAGAAGTTTAAGCAATAGGTTATATGATCAACACCGAGACATACAAAAAACTACTAAGAACAGCAATTAAGAAATGAGAACACCAAAGAATCCCATAGAATTTTGAATATTTCTAGGATTTGAAGGATCTATCCACAAAGCTTGAGAATAGAAAACATAAGAAAGGATGAGTTCTATAAACGGATTGCATACTTACCTTAGTAGTCAATGCATGATCATAAGTGCTCATACGATGGTTAGGATCTATCCTGCATCATAAGTTAAATAAAACCTTTAGCGTTTCCTTGTTGTATAAATAGGGAGGCCTAAGGTATCATGGGTTAGTAGTTACCAACCTAACTTAGCTATACAATCACTAAATTCAATAAAAATATAGTGTCTTCGTCTTATCTCTATACTACAATAGAGTTTTTTGGGGCAATTGGTAATTTTCTAAAAGTTTAAGACGTTACCATCCCTTCAACACATATTACAAAAATACATAAATCACAAATATCACAAGCACCTGATATACGTACTTATCCCACATAAGTGGAGAATTATAAAATAAAAAAAAGAAAGGAATGAGTTCTATAAATGGATTGTGCTTACCTTAGTATAGTCGATGCATGATCAAAGTGCTCACGGAAAGGTGGGGATCCATCCACATCATCAAGTTCACAAACTTCTAGCATCTCGATCTTATAAAATAGAGACCCAGGGTAAATTCACTATCATGGTAATGCTGTAGAAATCACTAGACACTTCCAACTCGGCCGACTATAGAGTTGCGAGTACTTAATGTAGATGTACTCAAAACATGATAATTATAAAGAAATTAATTTTTAAAAAATTATTATAACTTAAAATAAAGAAATTATCTACACATGGCATATTACTAGTCTGTCCACCTAAGCGCCACCTATACATTGTCATGTCATTCTCTCCTTCACTTTTTTTACATTTAATGAATTTCATTCTCTAATAATTGTTTATTCCAGGAATCAAGTATTATTATATCATCTTAAGTGTTTAAATGATTTCATAATTATATATATTATATATATATGTATGTATATATATATATATATATATATATATATATATATATATATATATATATATATATAATATATATGTATGTATGTATGTATGTATGTATGTATGTATATATATATATATATATATATATATATATATTTATATATATATATATAATATATATTTATATATACATACACATATAATATATATATATATATATATATATTTATATATACATACACATATATTATAATACACATATATATATATATATATATATATATATTATATATATAATGTATATATATGTGTATGTATATATATATGTGTATGTATATATAAATATATATATAATATATATATATATTGTGTGTGTGTTGTGTGTATGTGTAATATATATGTGTGTGTGTGTGTGTGTAGATATATATATATATATATATATATATATATATATATATATGCAAATTAATTATGTTGACGTTTGTTACGATAATGTGCAAACGTTAAACAATTTGATCATTATCATATTTTCTATTTTTGGCTATTTAAATTTATCAACATCTTATAACAATTATGCCACAATGTCTGCTTATTTATATTTTTTATGCTAATTTTTTACACCGACTATTAATTACATTTTCTAAAAATGGTTTTCTACAAACAGAACTATTTTTTAGGCGTTCATTATGTTTTTAACTTACGCGATTTCTTTAAACACAAGATAAACCAAATGTTTGTTATAATAAAGCCACATTAAATATTTTTTAAAAATAAAAGTACTTTAGAAACAGGATATATTAAAAAACGTACTCAATTTCCATAAATAATTAAACAAGACACTCAATTCTCGTATATAAACATTAAAACTAGGTGTTTCCACCTACGCACGTTGAGCGTTTGATGGGTTGGGCTCAAAACACGTGTCACCATCGATGATCCGTAAACGGTGGCCAGACCTACGTAACCCACTCCGTTTCTAGGGCATCATCACAGCCCTGTTAACACAATAACCAAAAGCACAACAATGAAAGAAAACAAAGATAGAGTCATCCAACTAATAAAAACCAACATCTCTACAAACTGATTAACCAAATAAAAAACAACAGAAATCATAGATCAAAGTAAACCTAAAACATATTTAAACCTGTGTTTCAAATGGGGTAACCCTCATCATTATCAACACGATGAATAACCCAACAACATGTCTCAGACGAGGTAATGTTGCTCATCATCGACATTCAGATCACCCGACGACACGGCCTATCGCCGCCGGCAGAGAAAATGGGTAATGGCAACTCCGGCAGCGATAGGCATGATTTTAAAAAAGTCTCGTTCTTGAACAACGTGCAAAACACCAGAATAAAGTCAACCCCTCATCAGCCACCTAAAAAGAGGACCAGAGGCATCAAATACTTGTACATATAGCTGTAAACATTGTGCATGCATCAACAGGTTGTACATCACACTTAACAGATGGAACACCACTGATCTTTCAGTTTGCAAAGCAACAGCGGGTCATATATAGGAGGAAGAGGTGGTAGGACGGCGGCGGCTCCGCCTTAGTAGAGGCGGTGGCAAAAGCATCACCGAAAACCTCCTTCTCGGCAAAACCACCACCGAAACCCCCTCTCTAGAATACAACCGATATTAGAGAATGCATGTGATAGCATGGCGGCGGCTCCACCTAAACTGGAGGTATAAGCAGTGGCAAAACCACTACCAAAAGCCTCTTCTCTGCAAACCCCAACCGAAACCCTTTCTCGACGAAACCACCACCAGACACCCCCTCTCTGTCTATAAAATAAAACCAACGTAAGAGGAATCAGGTGGTAGCAAGGCGGCGACTCTGCCACAAGTCCGGTGGCACATATGGCGGCGAACCACCATCGAACCCCCACCCTCTCTCTCTAGGAAAGACACAAATGGTATCAAAGAAACCCCAACACACTTAAAAGTGGATCCAGAAGCATCAATCAGTTGTACATAAAGCTGTAAATACTATGCGTGCATAAACAAGTTGTACAACATGCTTTACAGGTGAAACATTACTGTTCATTCCAACTAGTTTTTAAATATATAGGGTAATTTCTATAGAAACTTCTTTATATAATAAACGTCTGTCAATATTTAATACATTTCCAAAAAATAATTATTACCTATTATAACTTATATTAAATAGTTGACTTTTTAAATTATCCCTAAATTATATTTTTCTGTTATAATATTAAACTACTTATTGGAAACTATTAACTAATTTAAATTACAATTTACAATGGTTATTATATTATATTATTTATAAATTATTTGACATATTTCCAATAGTTTGTCAAATCTGTTAATTATTTCGATAAATAATGATTAACTAAATCTGTTAATTATTTTGATAAATAATGATTAACTTTTTTATAATTATAATGTTACCATTTACAATTTTTTTTATTAAAATATAAGTTTTTATCATATTTTCTTTCCAAAGAATGTTGTCATTTCAATTAATTTTAAAAATTATGACAATATTCATATTTTCGGTAATGAGTATTACTTAGCAACCTTTCGTTGATGACCTATACTCATCCTTTATAATATTCACTACCATTAGACAATTTACCTCAACTTTACAAGCATGTAAACGCAATAATCAATCAGCCCTCAAATGAGAAACGAAATGGATGATTTTTGTGTGACGATGCTAAATGAACATCATAACTTTACTATTATTTATAACAAAATATGTGAAAAGCAATATAAATAAAAAGAATAGATGCTTAAATACCAAAGTATTTCAAAATTGATATTCAATTTTAAACACTATAAACATAATAATTATTTATTCTTGTCACCCAATGTATCTCCGTAAAAAACAACAAAAATCCAACAATAATCTAATTTTTGATAAAAAACAGTGAAAATCCGAGTTGAATCGAGTTGTCCGAGTTGAAGCGACTAGTTTCAATTTTGAATGAGCTTGACCAATTCCGACTTATTTGTCGAGTTGTAGAAAATCGGTTTAGTAAATGTCTAGGCCCAAGTAATCAACAAAGTTTTGCAACACTGATCGTGGGTTTATGTCACGCCCTAATTCCATGGTTAAAAGAGCAATTGGTATTTCATAATACATAGTCGTTTTTAGTCGGAACACAACAGAAGCATCGAGGTCCACAATAATCAATTGTACTTTTAACTTATCTACAAGTATGTACTTTGAAGTTTCTTCATGTCAATTCAAGCCTTGCCAGATAGCCTTCTGATGCTTCCATGACTAAACACCATGCCCTAATATTAGATTCTTAGTTTTAAGTTTTCAATAATCAAAGTAAAACTACACATTAGAGTATTAAACAAGTTGGCACTAAAATCTATTTCAAGGCCACGATTACATAACCTTAAATCGCTAGTTGTTGGGTTACGACTATTTATCAGAACCACCCATTCTACGATAGTGTCACCCGTACCAATCAATTCTAATAAGCAACTAGGTCCCATCACAGTCAACCTGTTATGAGAGCTCATCATTATCACTCTCTCTGTCACATTGTATGGATGCACAATACCTGAGAGCACGAAAGGTCTTACATGGAGTTTTCTCACCTGAAGGTCCATGCTTTCAAACCACCCTACAATGCCTTAGTTGGTCTTATATGGAGTTGCATGCCCGACGGACCATAACCGCAGGTCTTACTTGAGTTATTATGTACTTATCTCACATCAGTGGATAATATATGAAAAAGAAAGAATGAGTTCTATAAATGAATTGCATACCTACCTTCCTATAGTCAATGCATGATCAAGATTGATCATGGGATGGTTCAGATCTTTCTCACATCACCAAGTTAAACAAAACTTAGCATCTTTTGTCTTATAAAAAAAGGCCCAAGGTAAATTCACTATTGTGAGTTTAATGGTTAGCCAACCAAACTTAGCTAAAAATTTAAAGATTGAAATCCAAGTGCAAATATGGTTGGGTCTTGTAACATCTCGAGCGTTCGGGTCACATCCTGAGCGTTAGGGTCACAAGGTCACATCCTGAGCGTTCGGGTAAGATGTAATAGTTAAAACACAAGAAATATAAATTTCACGTTTTATGTATTATTAAATAATTAAGTAACGAGAAAATGACTATTGTAAATTTATAGTTTTTAGATGAATTTTTAATGTTATAAGAGATCATTTAAATATAATATTAATAATATATTATATTATATTATATTTAAACTTGCTCTATTTTTACGAAAATTAGATCAACTCGTAAAGAAAAATAAGTTCGTCCCAACAACATATCCGAAATTTTATAATACGCTATATTTTAAAAGTTATAAAAGAAATAATAAAGTAAGCAGCCTAATTAGTTATATAAGTAAACAAATAACTAGGCTAGCTGCTAAACTTAAGTGGATAAGGAAGCACTTGCGTGCTTGCTTCTTAATAAAAATTTTAAGGTTAAATTTAGAATATAAGTTTTTCTGGGACACTCTAATATAAAGAGAATTCTGAATCCTCAATATCTCGTTTGGTGTTGTTAGTAGTCGTTGTTTGAAGCTCTAGTAGTAGCACGAGCGGGAAAGACTTACATCAAATTGTCGTACATAGTTTTTAGGTATATTCTCGTTTAAGTTTTGTTTAATTATTATTATAATTATTGTTATAGTAATTATTATTGTTGATGCTGTTGTTATTAGGCATTAGGGTTACTATCGGGAAAGGTGTTGGGTACCAAAGGGTTGGCATAGGGCATTCAGAAGTGTTCAAATAATACCAACAAATAAGAGAGATAACGAAATATCCGTGAAATAGTTATTAACTAGAATATAACCTAAATAATATTATTTTGTCCATAGAATAATTCCTCATAGCTGTGAATTGGAGTAGACGATTTCACTTACTTGATTTATTAAGGTGAGTTGTTTTACTGTTTTTCTAAAACGGGATGTGATGCTATTATAATTGTAGAATTGACTATGCATAGCATCTGTCATATGTGACAATGTTTGATACGATGTTTCAGGGCTACTTGTATAATTTTACTTTATGTAACATCCGACCCTTTTCAAAGTAGAAACCCAAACCCGAACCCGTTTGAGTCAATCTTGTAAATCAAATTTTTATTTAGTCATTTTATTTATTTTTGTGTTCCAAAAACAATAAATGTGTCACTTAATTAATTAACTTAAATTCTATAATTTATAAAATAAATTTTATAAATTTAAAAGGTTATTAATATCTATAATATTTTAAAATATTCAACTAAATAAATAATCAAATTACAAGTTCTTGTGAGATTTATAAAGTTTATAAAGATTTAATAAAAAAAAGTTGTAATTAGAGTCTTCATAAATTTAGAGTTTAAATTGTAATTATTCTTTTATTTATTTAATTTATTTAATTTTATATTTATTCAAATTCTAATCATAACTCTATTTTAAAAGACTTGTAACTCATCATTAACATCATTCATAACCTCCTCCTAACCTCAACTATAAAAGCAAGGTTTAGGCCTCACTTTTTATTTGTTCATTCTCTAAAATTCTCACACATAAACCTTTCATCATTCTTTGTTTATGATCAATTTCAAGAATTTTCTTTTACAAGTAGTTTCAAGAATTTTCTAATACTAAGGTAATTTTATATTGCTTATATATTATGCATTTCTATATTCTTTCAATCATCCTAACATCAATTGTTTTCATGTTCTTACTTTTATTATTTTTTCTACTAAATCTATTTTAATTTTAATCATTACCATTTGATCATTAACCTTCTAATATTCACTAACCTTATAATAATCACTAACATTCCTAAATCAAGCTAACAACACACTAACGTAAACAAAGAATCCCGTTTGCATATGTACGGCTATGCCGCCGCATTCGGTTATTCCACAAGATTATTTCTCTAAATGATGGCTATTATAACTCAAACGAAGTCTAATATACCATATATCTACATAATAAATTTGTTCTAACCCGTTTTATGCTTTAGCAATTTTAAAAGTGCACAAAAGTGCCTTATTACATATTTGGCAGAATATAGTCTGACTCCAACTAACAATAACTTGATCATAACAAACAAAATTTGAGTAAACTCCAACTCCAATATTAAGTTCATTGAATTACCTTTTTAACGATAGTTTATACGTCTTCAAACTCAATCGGACGACTCAACAATAGCCTTCACAAGATAAGTGCGCATTTCAGCACCTTTTGTCTTGTGCTGCTGTTTTGACCTATTTACGGATATTTTCATAAAAATGTTTCTGAACAAAAGTTGTCCGGAAGACTCTGAACTAGTTAACTGTAAATTTTTATAATTTTATGAAACCGTTTACTATTTTTAAAACCTGTTCAAACACGTACCAAACATTCTGTCCAGAATCTAAAATTGGTACAATAATCCTTTTTCAATCTACCTTTCGCTTTTTGGCATTCTCTAAATATCCTAACTTCTTGTAATGAATTCCGACCTCAAGTTATTGTTTCTTTTTACCCTTTAGGACATCACCTTTGACTCTTGAACATCCAAGCTTCCTTATGTACTCTACATCCATCATTATACAATATGAGTTTTCCATGTGAGTTTTCATGCCCCTTTTTACTTTATTTCACACCTTTTGGGGTGAAACATGTTAACTTTATGAACTTGCACTTGTAAACATCTTGATACTTGTAAATGCACGAGCAATTCATTTATAAACTTTGTCATGGTTATTTGAGATGCTTGTGAGTCTTATATGATAGTCATCTTGTAAAAACAATCATTAACTATTGCTAGCCTAGCGACGTCATAAATCTATGGGCCTGACAAGCCTATTTGGTGCTAAAGCCGAGGTTATTGCCGACTCCTAGTGTCGTATTCTTAACCTATGACATGAATTGCCTCTTAAACGTTGTTTTCATACGTGTGTACAAATTCATGGAAACTCACCAACATTATATGTTGACCTTATTTTTAACATGTTTCAGGATTGCTACTTTGAGGATTTCTTCATGCTCATATAGGACTTGGACTTAGTTTAATTAAAGATTTTATGTTGTTGTTTGAATCTTTAGTGTATTGTAATGATTTATTTGTTTAGTATTATTCAATGAAAAATGGCATTTAATATTATTTCAACTTATTAATTTCATGAGCTATGAACAATCGTTTCACATTTGTCCGCCCCGATGATTCCGCCGTCGGTCGGGGTGTGACACTTTAGCCAATAGATTTTGTATACATAGTGTGGTTATGTGAACATGTTATGCTTACTCTGTTTCTACCTATTTGTCATGACTGTATTTGCTTGATCCAATAGTCAATAATATTATATTTTGAATAATACTATGTTTATGAACTCACAAATTTTATGTTGAATCCTAAATGATTTTTATGGGTGCATATCCTAGGCGACAAGTGATTACAGAATTTAGAGATTACGGACTAACTTATGATAAGATGGAGGTATAGAGTGTTGCTAAGAATTGAAACTATAGTATAGTTAAACTTATGTAATATTATTGTATAATGAGATAGATTTAATATATGCTATGATGTATAATCAAAGTCAGGCTTCCGGTATGAATTCTTTGATTACTATGTTTTATGTATATCCGATACATAACACTTGTCAGGGTGTGTCCTTGGAGGGAGCGTTACTAAGGGGCTGTTTGGTAATTTTTGAATGATTAAGTGCTGAATCAATAAAAGGTCTGACCATTAAGTGTTGAATCATTAAGAGATCTGAACCATTAAGAGTTACTATATCGCTTAACTATTCAAATGCAAATGTCTGACCAATTCAGATAAGAAGTCTTAACCATTCAGCATTAGTATAATGCTTAACCATTCAAAGACAAATGCTAAACCATTCAGACATTTGCTCGCGAAACAAAAAGTCTGAACCATTAAATGCTGAACCATTCAAACATTTGAATCATTAAAAAGCTGAAACAAACAGCCCCTAAGTTAAATAAAATTTAGAGTACTTTGTCTAATAAAAGAAATGCCTAAAAAATCTACTATCATAGGTTTAATGGTAAACATTGTGTAGTGTTCTCTGCAACATCGCTCGGGCATCCCGTTATAACTTCTGAAATGTCATGTTTTATAATATTTTAAATATACATTTAGCGAATTTTGCTTTACATTTTGTTTAAACCGAGTTGTATGTGATAATACATTATCAAAGCACAAATGTACAAGTTATCAAACATGCTTCATTGATTCGTATTTTACAACTTTTTGTTTTATTCTTACGAGTTTAGAATATTATGTTTGATAAAGTTTCATATTTGCCTTTACGACATGCTTGTTGTTATTAGCATTTTAACGTTTTTTTTCAAAACTAAGTTGTACGTTAATGGGCGTAGTTATTTTTATCCACACTATGATGCAAATTTTATTCAAAACTAATGGGGTGAACACTAATGTAAAAGTCGTCAAACCAAATCTTACAAATTTCCCATCGCATCAACACCCCCTCTCCCTCATACAACGCGTAGGTTCGAACACTAGTTAATTAATATGAAACTCATATTTAAATATAACTTTTTTAAAAATAAATTATATTCTTTGCCATTTATGTTTTCTAAATAACAAACACAAATATACAGGGAGCATGTGACTTTGATACGTGTAGAATAAGTAAACGGAGACCAAGTATTAAACAAGTATAAGGAGAACCCTGATTTGACTCCCACAGCCTTCGATGCGAGTCTTATCTCCGACGAACATACTTGACCACAATGTCTTGTGTACGAGTCAGTTTGTCCGTGCCCGGTTAGCACATTTGGTAAACACGAGTTGTTTATCCAAGAAGCATGTACCCGTTAGAATCTGGAATAGCATTATTCGACCCGTTGACCCGACCCGACCCGGTTACATCAACTCCAAGTCCCGCCCATCGACACTCCCAAACACCCACACACTCGTTATCTCCGCCATCTTCACCACCAAATTTCTCTCAATCTCCGCCCTTTTACACCTCAAATACCCCCAAAAATCTTCAACCACCATTGAAGCTAATCATCTTCTACACTCATTTACCCACACCCTTTAATGGCTTCTTCAACTCTCCCTCACTCTCTCACCTCTAAGTCCCCAATTTTCAATCGAACCCATGACAATCTCACCTTCAATCGAGTCTCTGTTCCGTTAATCTCTAGATCCCCTGTGTTATCAACAAAATTGAAGACTACCCATGTCAGTTTCATCGCCAATTGTGCTTCAAATGCCACTGATAGCAGCTCAAGTGACGATACCCCAATTGAACTCAGTAAGCACGTTTCTTCCTGTTGGAATTTCAAGTTTCATGTTTTATGTTTTATGTTTTAAGTTATGATACCCATATTATTGATTTGGTTGTTTGTGTATCTTTACAGAGTATCCTGCATTTCCTACTGTTGTTGATATTAATCAGATTCGTGAGATTTTGCCACACAGGTTTGTGCTTTTGCTTGATTTCTGATTTGGGTTTTGTTTGTTTGAATGTTGATTAACTTTTTGTGGAAGTTTTGATGAAATGTTTGATTTGTGATTTGGGTTTTGGTTTGTTTTTGTTGTTGTTGTTGTTCCAGATTTCCATTTCTTTTGGTGGATAGGGTGATTGAGTACAATCCAGGTGTGTCAGCAGTTGGGATCAAGAATGTGACCATCAATGATAACTTCTTTCCTGGTCATTTTCCCGACAGACCAATTATGCCCGGTGTTCTTATGGTTGAGGTACTTATACAAATCTTGTTCAACTTTACTGTTCTACGCATTACAGATTTGTTTTCTTTGAGGTGTTTGGTTTTCGATCAATGATTGTTTGCCATTTTGAATGAACTTGTTGTGCATTGGAAGTTGGAACTCAGTAATTCAGTGATCAATAATTCAATATGATTTCTAGACTTTTAGTAGATTTTAGTTTGATAAGCAAATCAATCATGTCAAGTTTTTAATTCATAATTTTGAGGTTAGACAGAATTGGTATCAAAAGTCAAAATGTGGGTGTGTATTGGATTTGAATGAGCAATTTAACATAGAGTTCTCATCTGACCATGTCATTTATTAGAAATTTGAAGTTAAGTTTTCCACTCTCACCTACATCTCTTCTTAGTCATTGTTTGGTATGAACTTTGTAGCAATTTTTTATTGATAGCTAGCTGCCAACCCTTCAAATCTCTCTCTCTCTCTCTCTCTCTCTCTCTCTCTCTCTCTCTCTCTCTCCACACACAGAGAGATAGATGTGCGTGCGTGCGTGCGTGTTTAATATGGTGATAACAAGTATATTAGTTAAACTTCAATTTATCTTTGAACAACACATGAAAAGGAAAAAATGGGCCAAACCCAGACCAGAAAATTCAGAAAGTAGGATTATAAGAATTAATGATAAAAATGTGCACTTTGTCCTTGGGGTGTTCATAAAACATTAAACCCGACCAACCCTCCAAAGTGAAGAAAGTCTGCCGGATCAGGCGGTTTGACAATTTAACAGTGTAAACTTTTTATATTTAGAAAGGGCAAACACCATAAAAAACCAACACACTTTCAGTTTTTTCTCACAAAAGTCCTTGTACAATTTGTTGCACGTAAAAAGCCAACATACTTTCTGTTTTGTCTCATAAAAAAAACTCAACAGTTTTTCCACATAAAAAACCAACATACTTTCTATTTTTTCACATAAAAACCATTCAGCAATTATTTACACATTAAATTCACTTCATTTGTTATAACTTAAACAAGTCGAGCTTGAGCTCCCACAACTTAAACAATCCAAACTTGGTATCCTATAAATTAAACGAACCACGTAGGGGTGGAATATACACGCAAACAAAACAATCGGTGCAAAAGTTGTTTTAGTTTCTTTTTAGATTTGCTCGAATCTAAAAAGTGAAGTGACTTAAATTTGTAAATAATTATTGAGGGGTTTTTATGTGAAAAAATAGAAAGTATGTTGGTTTTTTATGTGCAAAAACTGTTGAGGGACTTTTATGAGACAAAACAGAAAGTATGTTGGTCTTTTACGTGTAAAAAATTCTACAGGGACTTTTGTGAGAAAAAACGGAAAGTATGTTGGTTTTTATGGTATTTACCCTAAATAAAAACCTCTAATCTAAAGAAAGTAGAGAGAATATGAAAATTGAGAAATTATGATCATAAATAACAAGCTTTATTGGAAACCCTTATTACCTATTTATACTAGAAAATACTAGAGTAACTAGCAATGTAGCAAGCTAACTAACTTGTAACTAATTCTAGCTTATCTATTCCTTTAACCCACGGTTCGGTTTTGGTAGTTAACTTGAAACCAACTGTTTAGTGATATATATTTTTATTTTTTTAAATTTTGGAATGCATTATATATATCGACCATCTTGTCATTTAAAAAAAAATTAAACCAACCCAACCAACCAGTGGTTTGATTTGTTATTTTTGGTTTGTCATTTTCTAAAGCCGTAGTTAGCATTTCGGACTAGAATTTTCATCAAAACCAGCAAAGCGATTATGGTTGTCAAGATTTCTCTACTTTTAAGTTGTAGTGTAAATATGTCTTACTCAACAAAGATTCCATAGTATTGTGGCTGGCAAATGTCCATGAAAACCATTGGAAATATTCCCTTCTGTACTTGCAGTTATATGTCTTATTGAACAAGGTGCATTTTGCTTGTTAAAGCCCATGTTTACTGTAATGAGAAAGTATAGGTGACAAAGTTAAAGGTCGGGTTGGTTAATACTAGGTCAAAACAGGTTCTATTCCAATATAGCTTGTTAAATATAGCTACAAAAGTATCTTATCACCATATTTGTTGACCCATTTGGATGGGATTGATGGCGTGTATGAAATAGATATCGAAATTTGGTTATATTCTTTTGTAGGCTATGGCACAAGTTGGTGGTGTCGTAATGCTGCAACCAGAAGTGGGTGGATCACGTGAGAACTTTGTCTTTGCTGGAGTAGACAAGGTGAGGTTCAGAAAACCAGTGGTGGCTGGTGACACTTTGGTCATGAGAATGACGCTCACAAAACTTCAAAAACGATTTGGAATTGCAAAGATGGATGGGAAGGCGTATGTTGGAGGTGAGCTTGTTTGTGAGGGTGAGTTCATATTGGCCATGGGTAACAGTATGAGCTGATATATTTCAGGTTTTGTTTGTAACATTTGCTAATTTTCGACTTCCATTCATTCGAGTCGTTTTTCTTGAATCAATTGGTGTGTGTATGGACTAAATTGATCCAATGGATTCTTGCTACTTTAATTTAATATTTTGATGGTAGCACATGATCTTTTTGAAGCAAATTAGGTTGGTTGAGTTGAATTTGGAGTATGGATATCTTAGGAAGATGATCCTAACACCAAGTTTGGTCTTTTTGTTATCTTAAGAGGGTTTTTAAAATCCTGCTTAGTAATATTTAGGTGGTTTAGGTTGGAAACATGCATAGATTTGAAAGAAAAAGACAGGTGGAGAAAATGTATGATTGTTTTTAAAAATAATTGTCATATTTTTGGGTTATGTAATAGATTGAAATTTAGTTATGATATTCATATACACGCACGGGGTTGGTTAAGCATACAAAGTGATTAAGAATCAATAACGTGACACATCTATACTATATAATAAAAGGTGATTGTCATATGTCATCTTTATAAACATGATCATATTATTTTTCTCTCCAAAAGGATATTAAAGTCATTTAAACATTCATACGAATTTTTCTCTCTTATTAAAAATCAATTTAAATCCTTACTGCCTTTTTCTCATCTAAAAATTTTAAAATCAAACTTTTTATTTATAAAAATAAATTTTATTAAAATTAAAAATCACATCTTTTATTTAAAACAAAATTGTTATAAAACATGAAAATTTCTAAAATACTAAAACTTTTTTGAAACAAAATATTCTAAATCATTCTTTTTATAAAAAAAAAAACTATAAAAGATGAAATTTTCTAAAAACAATCTTATTAAAACAACAAAAATAATTAAAAGCTTAAGAAAAAGACGTTATTGTTTGTTTACTTAATTTAGCCATTTATACGTAATTTCAATCATATTTTATCTTAAAGTATGCTTTTATAATTTATAAATTTTTATTACTAATTATTTAATATATTATTTATTAAGCATGTGTAACACATAAGATACTAAACTAGTTGGTTAATATACACAGTGATTAAGAATCCATGATGCGAGGTTTTATGTGTTTGTTAAAACTCAAGTGGTTTTAAATGTGCCTTTTTACAACTCTAGAAAAGCTACAACTCACTTTAGTAGAAAGTTTTGGTTCTTATGTATTATCGGTTCCTAGTAGGTTCTGTAAAGTTTGGTTCAACAATCCTCTTATAATATAATTTACGGTTTTGCTATAATTTTAAGTTTAATAGTTCTCATAATATAATTCTCTACTCAATTTAGACTTCACATTCCAACGTTCATTCATGCTAAAGGAGGAATTCCAATTCCAAAGAATCGTATAAAGTATTCAAAAAAATGATGTAGAGGAAATGGAAATTGACTCAAAGCCATTTTGTATGTTGGTCATGGCAATCCCAAATGAAATCTATCAATTCTGCTACATTGCATAAGTGCAAATAATCTATGGGATTGCTTTGAGCAATTTGACGCAATGAAGTGTTGGAAAACAAGTGTGAAGCATTACTCAACAAAATGAAAGGTTTGCTTATATAAGTGGAGAATCTCTCACCGAATTTTTTTTCCTATGTTGTGTTTATGGAAAACTTATTTATCAAAATGGGTTTCCTATGTAGTGTTAATGGAAAACTTATTTATCAAAATGGGTGATTTGAAAAATATTTATTAAAATGGATATTTTTGATAAATTTTCTTTTTCTCACTCCTAATCTTATTAGATTAAAAAAGATTTTCATTTACAAAAGTATTATTTAACAAATGTTAAAGGAAGATGTCTCTAATAAAACTAAATAAATGTTCGACTGTCAGATTTTATAGAAGAAAAAAAATTAAAAAGCTCTATAATTCATTTAATGTTTTTCACTTATTTTAAGAATAAATAAACTATTAAAAATACTTTGTTTATAAGAGAATTAAATAAACCATTCGTTTTTTGAATCATATTTTTTAAAAATGTTTTTATTTTCTAAACATATTTTCTAAAGCTTTCTAAATGTCTAATCATCTTTTTTGAAAAAATTTTCTAAAAGTTAATGGTATTATAAAAAACGTCATTGATTATAAAAAAAACGTTTAAGAAATCAACGACGTTAAATATGATGTTTAAAAATTCAAACGGTTTCAAATAGGATGTTATAATGAACTGAATGGTTTTAAAAATGAATGTTTAAAAAACAAAAATTTTTAAAACCTCTAATAAAAGTTGATTGAGATTTATTTTTTTAATTTTTTTAAACATTTCAAAACACATAATAATAAGAAAATATTTCTAATCGAAAATACAAAAAACAATTTTTCAAAAACCTCTGATATTGTATCAAGATCAAACAAAATATATTTTTAAAGTATTTTATTTAAATATTTTTATAAAAAAACATTTTAGAAAGCTTATTAATTTTCTTAAAAAAGTTAAAGAGAAATGAATTATAAAAGTTTTTAATCTCGGCAGTCCTAACATCTTTTTTTAATTTTATTAGAAATATATTCTTTAACTTTTTCTAAAGGGTATTTTCTTTAATAGAAGTTATTTATCCAATATGATTAAGAGTGAGAAAAGGAAAAGTTTATCAAAAATACCCATTTTGGTAAATAATTTTCAAAACACCCATATTGGTAAATAAGTTTGCCACCAACACTAGCTTGAAAAAAAAACTCATCTTTCACCCAACAATATGAGAAATTCAATGCATTAATCAGTAACTTTTGATTTTTGATCATTTTTAATAAATGAACTCTTAACATGTTTATAAGTTCTCTACTAGCACAACGGATTCACACTTTGGTGATTAGATCCTCCTTGGAGTTTAGACAGATGACCCTAACTCAATTACATGGTAAGTTGTTTGACCTATGAAAAAGAGATTACTTAGAAGAAGAATATGAAAGGAGGAATAATGTATGTTGATGACTATACCCTAGGTAATGCATCAATATATGGATCAATTACAGCTTTGAGTAGTTATTCCTCACCAAATGCACATAAGTAAGGAAACCAATGTAGTTATACACTATATAGCATATATGCATCAACCCTGTCTTAACACACCACAAGCTTATGTTCCATCAACATCTCCTTGTCCACAACGAGCATACTTTATCGTAGAAGATATAAGCGTAACTAGTTCAAGTGACAATTTATCTTTCACTACTAAAGACTTAGATCACTTCCATCCTGATAATCCAAAGGAGATGGGTATCACACATCGGATGACAATGTTAAGTTTTAGATTAAAAAAACTCTACAAGAGAATTGGAGGGACATTTTTTATAAACTCCTACAATGTACAATGTAAAGATTGAATTGGATGGATCTAAAGGATGTGCATCATTATTGTTTTTGTCATGAGTTATGATGCTAAATTTTTAATCATAATCAATCTATCTATTCTAATAAAAAAAGGTTTTAAGTTGCCACTTGTCATAATATTAGACCTCCTAAGCCTAATTTTTCCGATTCTCTCTCATATTAAATATTTACATTAACTACTAATTATATTATTTAATTTTTTTAGATTAAAATAGTTTTTAATAAATCAAGAAATACTTCTTTTTATAAATGTAACTTCTACAGAAATAATCTTTTGTATAACATAAGTAATTTTTTAAAATATCAACCTTTTAAAAAATATAAATATTTAAAATCAATGTTTTTAGAAATTAAATTTGTTATGAACCATAAAAAAATAAAATTCAAAGTTATAATAAGAAATTTTTACAAAATGACATTTTTAAAACGTTTTGATTTAGAACGAATTTTGTAATATCATTGTTTTATTAGAACGAATTTTAGATAAAAAATTTAAAACAAAAATTCAAAGAAAATAATATCATTGTTTTATTACTTATAGTTCTTACTCATACGTAATTTCAATAATATCAAATTTCAAAATATTATTTTATAATTAATAATTTATATTACTAATTATTTAATATTTTATTTATTCAACCAGTGTAATACACGAGTTACTAACCTAGTGTATCATAAAACACATATGTTGACCTACTTTAGTTGTATGGGGATCGGCCGTCATGTAATTTTTTATAGTTATTTGTATGAATTTTAATCTCAAGCGACCTCAAAAAATATTAACGACAACTACAATGAAAATGCTTTTTAACAACACCAAAAAAATTAAAACTTTAAAGTGTTACAAATATAAACTTAATAAAATTAATAAGATAAACTTATTATAAATTAATTAATGGTTTGCACCAATACTCCTTAGTCTTTATAAGTTATAAACCCAATTTTAACAAATTAACCCATAAATTACCATTTAGCTAAAACCCAACTTTTAATATCCAATTCTAGTATAATTACCAAAATACCCATTACCCTTATTTTTTTTAACCACAAATAAAAAAACTGATCTTGAGGAGAGAAGAGTGTAGGACAAACATGCGGAACATGCAATTATGAAATTTGGTTTATATAATTAAATTTGTTGATTGGTGTCGGTTTTAATTATTAATTTTCGAGGAATATGAAAACCGACAATGTGTATTGCTTGTGTTGCCTATTTATTAAAATTGAATTACTTTTATTATGTATAATTAACATTTAACTTGGTTTTATTTTATAATTATGAAAAACATTTAAAATTTAGTTATAGTCAACAGAACATCAAAAATTGTTAACTCCTATGAAAGAATTTTTAAGTCCACCCTGAAAACACATATTAAGATCAAAGTATTTTCTTTATTTGTTTTTGTATGTAATTCTCTTATTATGAGTGTAGATGTATGTAGTCGTGTTGTTAGAAGAAATAAACACGTAGGAACTTGAGTTTAGGTTCGATTAAGTATAAGATGTTTTCAACAATAAATAAATAAATTTGATAATAACTTAAAGAAAAATATTCGTTTTGTAAGACGTCTTTATCAAATCATCCATTAGGACCGTTTCAAACCAAACATCACATCTAAAGTCCACGTATAGTTGAATTACAAAGTACGTTAACAACTCAATATAAAGTATTAGTATTCTCTTTATATCATAATATTATATTATTATTTAATATATTTCATCTTTGTTTTATATATTGTTCTTAACATGTAAGTATGCATATTTGTGCTAACTTGGATGAACTTACATTGTTACGGTTGGAAAATTAAATCGAGCAACACATAGTAATATGTTTTATGATTAATCACTGGTCGATACTTTTATCAATATTATGTTTTATGATTAATCACTGGTCGATACTTTTATCAATATTGAAAGACTATATATACATAGACACCTTAATCCTCTATTTATATAAAACATATTTTACTTTTAACTCAACTCAAACTCTAATAAACAATCAAATTAATAAATAAACTCAATTCTGATATACTATAAAATCCATCAAACAATTAATAAACTAATAATAATAACTGTTATTATTATTATTATTATTATTATTATAATTATTATTAATTTTTTTTAATCAAGATTAAACCTTCGGTTACTGTATTTTGAAAAATATGACCCACCATAATAAAATGATCATTTGGTAATATTCGAGATAGATTTGTGATAATATTACAATATTTTGTTGCATATGCTACAAATTATAACAGGGAACTAGACCTACCATTAAGGTTGATGATGTAATAGAAAAAACAAAACTTCTCAAAACACCTGTGTTTTTAAAATCTTTAATTCAAATTTCACAAAAGTAAAAAAAAATTAATAATAATAATAAAAAAAGATCGTTGTATAAAAGAAATAATGAATAGACCTAAAATAATATTTTACGTAACACAGATTATCAATTTAGTATAATTTTCTACTTCCTAAAGAAACCTCAATATTTGGTATAAATAATATTACACCAACGTACCCCACATATGCTAAAATTGAAAACCATGCGAAACAAACATAAGGTCACAGACGGCAGACTGATGAAGTAAAACGTATCCCTAAATTCACTCTATGTTCTTCAAAATACCATAATTCTATCAGGTAATCACTCTGCTTTGCTCTCCGATTTTACTCTTTTGGTTTGATTTTAGGGTTCTTTTACATGATTCAATCGTCGTTCATGATGCTGTTTTGTTGTGGATTTGATTGGATCTGTGGCTATGAGACTATGTATGTCGTGTGGAGTTCATAGGTGTTGGGGTTTTTGGCTGAATAAGTTTGAATTTTTGGGAATTTTGATTTGATTTTAGGGTTCTTTTGTTGTAGCTGTGAATTGATTAATTGAAATTTGTGTTTTATGATGTGATTACGACTGTTTTCGTGTGTTTTATGAATATGTCAGGGTTTGAGGATCTAGGGTAGAAAAGGTATCTGATTCTGCATTTTAGTAGTGATACAACCGTTTGGTTTCTTTGTTATTGAAGATAATTTGGGGGTTCTTGTTTTTGGGTGCAGTCTCTTTATCTTTTGATCCAGACTCGTCTCATCCTCCCGAGACCCTAATGTTAAAGTGAGGGTTTACTGTGTATGTTTGTTTGTCTGTTTTAGTAGTCCGGTTATCAGTTCCGAACAACTATTGAGTTTTGTGGTTATTAGGTTTTCTCTAACAAGCAATGGAATATGAGTGTGCGGTTTAAGTATCTGACTCAAATACTCTCCTGGTGATTTCAGGCTAGCTTATACTGTCGGCGATATGATAAGGAAGTAGCTTGAGAAATTAGTCAAATATCAGTTAAACCATTGTTTGATTTCGTCGATAAACACAAGGAGTATTTTGATGGGAGGTTTATTGAGCAAAAACAACGGTAAACCAACCGAGACTTTTCATGTTTCACATAGTGAATCCTGTAAGAGGCAGAAAACAGTATCAAGCTTTTGGGATGATAAACCTCGGCTGATTCCCAGCCTTCCTGATGAAATTTCACTAGAAATTCTTGCTAGACTTCCAAGAATTTGTTATCTGAATGTGAAAGCAGTATCGAGAAGCTGGAGAACTGCAGTAACAAGTTCTGAAATTTATAAGGTTAGGAGAGAATTGGGTACCACTGAAGAATGGCTCTACATTTTGACTAAAAATCAGGGTGATCGACTATTTTGGCATGCATTGGACCCGATTTCCAAAAGATGGCAAAAACTGCCACCTATTCCTGATGTGCATTTAGAAGATGATTATAAAAGTGGCTTATCTGGTTCTCGCATGTGGAATATGGTAGGATCAAGTATCAGAATTGCAGATGCTGTGAGGGGATGGATTGGACGAAGTGATGGTTCAGATCAAATCCGGTTTTGTGGCTGTGCTATTGGAGCCGTTGATGGCTATCTCTACATGTTAGGTGGTTTCAACAGAGCTTCTGCCATGAGTTGTGTTTGGAAATACAATCCGATTACTAATTCTTGGAGTGAAGCAAATCCCATGTCTGTTGGTAGAGCTTATTGCAAAACGGGAGTGTTAAACAATAAGTTATATGTTGTTGGAGGTGTTAGCAAGGGTCGTGGTGGTTTAACACCGCTGCAATCTGCAGAGGTTTTTGATCCCCAAACTGGGTTATGGTCAGAAGTACCAAGTATGCCATTTTCAAAAGCACAAGTATTACCAACTGCATTTTTAGCCGATTTACTTAAACCAATTGCAACAGGATTGACATCCTATAGAGGAAAGCTATATGTTCCTCAGAGTTTATACTGCTGGCCCTTTTTTGTTGATGTTGGTGGTGAAGTTTACGATCCTGAAACAAATTCATGGGCAGATATGCCTACGGGCATGGGTGAAGGTTGGCCAGCTAAGCAAGCAGGAACCAAATTGAGTGTGATTGTTGATGGTGATCTATATGCGTTGGACCCTTCGAGTTCTTTAGATAGTGCTAGAATTAAAGTTTATGATCATCAAGATGATTCTTGGAAAGTGGTTGAAGGAGACATACCGATCTGTGACTTTGCTGAGTCAGAATCTCCATATTTACTCGCGGGTTTACTAGGGAAGCTTCATGTCATCACTAAAGATGGTAACCATAATATTGCGGTAATGCAGGCTGATAAACGTAACGATTTGATGTCATCATCAGGAGAAGAAGGAGAAGGAACATCCGGATCAACAAGAACTTCTGGACCAAGTCTCTGGAATGTGATTGCTTCCAGG
Source organism: Flaveria sonorensis (assembly GCA_025506505.1). Taxonomy (NCBI): domain Eukaryota; kingdom Viridiplantae; phylum Streptophyta; class Magnoliopsida; order Asterales; family Asteraceae; genus Flaveria; species Flaveria sonorensis. Next base: position 6,205 of record JACCIY010000870.1, on the reverse strand, counting down.
AACTCGGGTTCTACTGAGCTTGTGAGCTGTCAAAGTCTTGATATATAGTCGAGTCATATATCATAATGCTCGGGTTTTCTATACGCTGCTGTCTTTGCTGGTGAGTTCTACTATGTGAAAAGTGTTGTAAATAATAAGAGTACTAGCTATGTTTTGTGAACTTCCATCTTCAAACCTACAAAAGCTTTTATTTTCTTTTATATTATGTCAATGATTATTGAAAGAAATTCAGTGCAGCAACAGAAACCTGAATGAATGTGAAATGTGTATATATATGTTTCTCCAAACAGTCATTTAATTTAAAAGAAGAAAACTTGATTTGATAAATGAAGTGGTCGTCTGGTTCTATAAATTTTTTTATTTGCAAGTTTTAGTATCTCTCATAAATTATGCTCTGATAAGTATATGATTTACCTCAATATCTATAATTTAAATAAGTTTTACTAGTATAAAAAATTGTAGAACTAGTAATAACAATAAGAAAATCGTCATAATTTGCATGAATATTCCCCATTCTTTTTGAAGAATGAGAAAATAAAATAAAATTTAGATGTTTGGATATGCTTCAAACCTTATTGTTGCGACTTGATTTGAATTCTCTGTTTGTAACCTGAACTCAATTCGAGTTCGAAAAATGTGTTAGAAATATAAACCCGAACACAACACGATAATTCGTGAGTTGACACCCATTCGTTCAACTCAAAAAAATTTGATTTTATATATTTTTCACATTTTTAGCTCTTTATAACTAATATTTTACAGCAAAAATTAATCTTATATAAAACTACTATAATTTAAATTACAAGATCTTATGTTTGAGCACTGAGAACGCTCAAACATCTAGTATTCTAGTCTATTAGTTATGTTTTAATCATGCATTGTAACTTTGAATTCACATACAGAAAATCTTCATGCCTTAAAAAATGTGAAATTGGTAAAATTATTCTGATTTAATCTTAATAGAATAAAAAGAAATAAGAATTAACAGATTTATAAAGAAAAGAGGTTTTATTAAATAAGAGTTATGCTAAACATCTCTGTAATTTTTACTTAATGTACATTCTGTCCCTGTTAAATCAAACCATTTCTTATCTGTAATTTTAATCAATTAGAGGAACGTTTAACCTTACATATGTATCAAATGTTTATCGGTCAAATCACATATTTCTGTGATTGTTGTTGGGGAATTTCCCATTTGACTCATCACCTTTAACCGCAATATCTAAATCGTCATGTTTGATCTTCACACCCTCTTTTTTGTCTGGGGAGAAAGAAAACCATAATCATAAGGCAGAGACGATGGTTATGGCGGTGCAATTGTCACCGGTCAAAAGATACTGAGGTGGTGAGTTAGTGGGGAGATGAATGAGTGGTGAGCTATTGCAAAGATGGGTATAATTGTAACAGCCGCCCCTTATACTACCAATATTGTCCGTTTTCCTTACAAGAAGCTCACAGACTTGTTTTTGGTTGCTCGGGTGAAACTTCCCAGGGAGGTCATCCATCCCTGAATTGCTTTCAGCTGATCACGTTTAACTGTGGAGTTCTTCTCTTATCCACAGTCAATACGCGCAAAACGCGTCGTTGATATTAGAGACCAGACATTACTTATTAACTAGGAATCTCTCGTGTCCACGGCCGATATGAGATTTGCTTAGAGTGTTACAATAATCATACAAAAACCTAGAAATATAAGGCTACACAGAACGACTTTCTACGTTTGCTGAATCAGTGAAAATGGAGACGAGGTGGAGGTGGAGGTCGTGGAAGGTAATGAGTGAACGAGAGTTGAAAATAGAGACTCATCACCGATTTTGGAAGGAAGTCAAGAACAAATTTTAATGTAGTATAGTAATTGTTCTATTTTAATTATGCATTGTAACTTTGAAATTACATATAAGAAATCTTCGTAACAGGTAAAATTGTTTTGATTTAATCTCAATTATAATAAAAAGAAATAGGGATTAACTAACTGATAAAGAAAAGAGTTTTTATGAAATAAGTTGCATTTGATTATAAAAAGTTTTGAGAGGAAAAATGGGTTGTGCTAAAGTGTCTCACTCTTAGTTATTTTATTAAATATACCTTTTCTCTCTACTAAATCGAATCATTTCATATCTTTAATTTTAGTCAATAGTGGGCATGTTTAACCATATACACGTATCATATAATTATCAATCAAACTACATTTATTCTGTGATTGTTGTTGGGATCTCGACACAAATCCCGACTTTCCATTTGGCTAATCACCTTTAACTCCAATATTTAAATCGTCTTGTTTCGCCTAGATCATAACAACCTCTTTTTATGTCCAGAAGAGAGAAAACCACGATCATAAGGTAGAGGCGTGGATGATGATGGTGCAACCATTGATTGCCATAAAGATAAAGAGATGGTGAGTTAGCGGAGAGATGATTTGAGTGGTGGTTATTGGGAAGATGGACATAAGCATAGAAAACCCTAGAAATAAGGTCACAAAGATTAGGTTCTTCGATTCATGAATTAGTGAAAATGGGATAAAGTTGACGTGTAGGTGATGATTTGGATAGTAATTAGGTGAACGATGGTTGAAAATGAGGACTCGTGACTGATTTTGAAGAGAAAGAAAGAATAAACTTTAATCTAGTATATTAATTGTTCTATTTTTATGATGTATTGTAAATTTGAAATCACATATAAGAGATTTTCATGACTTTAAAAAATGTGAAATGGGTAAAATTATTTTGGTTTAATCTCAATAGAATAAAAAGAAATAGGAATTGTTCGGTTTATAAAGAGAGAGTCTTTATCAAATGATTAGCTTTTGACTATAAACAGTTTTGAGAGTAAAAATGGGTTGTGCTAAACGTATCTCATTTTATGTTATTTTACTTAATGTACCTTCTCTCCCTAATAAATCAAATCAATTTATATCCTTAGTTTGAGAAAAGTTCAAATACAAATAGCTATAAAATTAAAAAGTATAATAAGTAATTACAACCATTCATCTCCTCAATCAAATGTGAACCCGATTAAGATAACACATATCATCCGAAACAGAGTTATACAAATACCATTGAATAAAAATTTGTTACTTATAAGGGTAAAAAAAGGACCAGAAGTTAAGGTCGAGGGTTACGTTAGCATAACACTAGTGTAATTTCTAAAAGCTTGAGAAACCATAATATGATCTTACTACATGAATCGTGTAATTAAGTTAAATTAATATTATAATTTTTCATTAAAATACCTTATTAAATTAGTAAATTTTAAAAAGACAAGAACTTAGGAGTATGCAAATTGTCCGAGGAATTACCTATATATTACAGCCGATAGGAAGAAACAGTAATAATAGTTTTAATTTAATGTAACCGCTCCAAAAGATGATTAAAAGTAATTGTTTCCTAACTTTTTTTTTCTGTACGACAATTGTTTCTTAACTAAAAACCAAGGTGGTAAAAGCCATTGTTTTTGTAACTAAAACTTATATTATTTATGTTATTTTTTTGATGTATGTATAAGTTGGTTAGTGATAATAATGTTAATTTTTCTTATCGTTTTGATGTAAATTTGGGTTTGGAAACGCCCATGCTCAAATAAAATATATTTTTATTCAACGGTAAAAAACCGACTTGTTCTATGTTTTGAAGAAAATTTAGTTCGGAAACAAAACAGGATGATTGTAGTCTATATTTCATCCGTACGATGCAACCACAATTGATTGTCTTGGTTCTGAGCCCGGATATCTGGTTAGTAACATTGTATTACGATTATGCTATTTCGGTTGTTTTGAAAAGACAGAATAGTGAATGATGCTGGACCTGTGTTCATCTAAGATGTTCTGCTATTCAGCTAATGTATTTGTTATCGTGGCTTGGCTGACCATTCAGTTTTGGGCATTGATATAAAGTATTTGAGATAAGATCTGTTCCTTATCTGTACGGTTTTGTCTGCAAGGCGTCTACGACTATGATGGTTAACTTGAGCCTTGACTCGCCCCTTCCATCACATGCTCAACGCTGTTGATAGATTTAACTAGTTTTATTAAATCACCAAAAGGGAGTCTGGCAAGAAGTTAAAAAGCAATGCACAAACCCAATTGGTTGATAATAAACAGATAATTACATGTTAAATTACGCCAATTCTTTTGCTCCAAAAGTGCACCATTCGGTCCATCCCATTTGTCTTCAGTCACGATATGCTCTTTAGCCATAGATACCTCATTGTTTTTATATCTTCCATTACTATAATAAATGTTATATTTACACCACTAAGCCGCTTATTGTTTCTTGTCTTTCAAATAAACTAACAAAAAATAAGAATGATAACGTGTACCACCTATTTTATGATGTCTCTATCTAGGATGCTTTTGTGAATCTCAAGGTCACCAATTCCAAACGCATATATTATGGTAATTCACACCATTTCCCAATGTTTAACAAAATATAGTTGGCAGGTGAACCTAATAGTAGTAAATGCTAAACTGATTCATTCCTCTTAGCGCATACTAAGCGAAGTCTTGATTGGAAACATACATTTCCATAGAATAGGGCTTTCAAGGTGGGCAATTACTTCATTTCTGCTCGTCATCCGAATTTTTAGGACCCAGTAAATTTAAAATTCTTATTGTTTGGAAAAATTTTCGGTTCCATTGCACCTTAATGTCTTTGCTTGCGTTGATACTATCGGCGCCTAATTGCCTCATCCATTTATCTTCCTTGGCAGAAGTAAGTGTTAATTTACATAAATGGTAACCGTGGTAAGGTTATTTTTCAAGTTTAGTCCTCAAGTATTGTTTATTACAACCCCGACCGATGGTGGAATCATCGGAGCGGACGAATATGAATCAATTGCTCATAGCATATGGTAGTAAATGCGTTGAAATAATTTAAATGTCATTTTCATTGAATATTACTAAACAGTCAATACATTACAATAAAAAAAAACTCAAGTAAACATAATGCAATTGTCTTTAATTTTGAATAAGTCCAAGTCCTAAGTAAGCATGAATAAGTCCTCTAAACTGCATTCCTGAAATCATGTGAAAAATTAACGAGTCACCTATCGAATTAGCCGGTGAGTAAACACAGGTTTGCATACATATATAGATTGATTACAATGATCGAAAACAATTCGATTGACATGACAATGTCAAAACTAATTCATGCAACCACGGTAATAATGATAGATCTATTGGTTTAACAAACTCACCCCATTTGTTTAGTCGCGTGATGATTGAAACCAGAATCATTCATTCTATAAGGCTTCGTTTACGGACCGAGTCAATTCAGTCATCGGGGCGTGACACAGACGTTAACTTTTTCCATTAAGTATGTGTAAAATGACCTTCATATCCCTTCACACAACTCTCTCTGTTCAACACCACCACCTGCAACCTTCACCACCCACCACCGACCACCACCACCTGCAACCTTCACCACTCACAGCCGACCATCGCCATCCGCAACTTTCACCACTCTCTGCCACCAGTTTCAAGCGACAATTTCATACCCTATTCGTCGAAACACTAATCTGCCATGACGTCGCCTACACGGCTATCTATGCTGTTGTAAAACCATCATCATCATTCATCATCATCATCATCATAGTCTCATTCAGCTCCGTTTTAATCCACTAATAGGTGCAAAATCATGGAAAAAACAAACCAAATCGTGAAACCCTTGCCAGTGGTGGTCGCTGTGATGGCGATCAAGCGGTGTGTGTAGTTATGATCATCGCCATCATCATCAACCACTGCCTTTTAGGTTTGGGTTCTTTTTGATGGTGTAACCCTTATTGGTGGTGGTCACCGGAAATAAAGGAGTGGATATGAAGATGATCGAGAGGGGTAGAGGTGGTGATGGTAATGGAAGGGTGGTGGCGACGGTGATGGAAGAAGGTGGCACAAGCAGTGGTGGTGGTGGTTGTGCAATCTAGGTCAAGAAAAAGACGATGGAAAGAAGATAAAGATTAAAAAGTAACTTCACACATATTTAACTGAAAAAGTTAACGTCCGTCCAAGCTGTAGACACTTTTGTTACAATTTAACATACTTAGTGGGTCATCTTGTAATAAATCATACTTGGAGACTAAAGTTGAAAAACGACCTTATCATAGGGCTATTTATATAGCTAACTCTAAAGATAATGATTTGTTCTAGTGTCTGAGAAACATGGTTAAGCTCCTTAAAGTGTTTAGCATTCAAGTTATCCAAATTAAATTTTTT
>JACCIY010001235.1:0-28755 GCA_025506505.1 Flaveria sonorensis | reverse complement strand
TAATATAGTGTCAGTTCTAAACGAACTGTTTGTTTATCAATTTCAACTAACTACATATACGATTAGCAAAATCTAAAAAACATTTCAGAAGCCATAATAAACGAGCATGATTTTGTTGATTCATCACTCTTAACAATCCCATGTTGGTATGAACCATCACCACCCCAATATATTTTATTAGAAACGGTGTAAATGATGAAGATGACATTTGAGGTTTTTTTTGAAAAATGTGACTACAAACAACAACTAACCAACACACATATATATAGACATATATAAAAGCTAATCTCAAGACAACTAAAGAATAAACCTACTGCACAACCAAAATAAACCTAAACCTAAAGAATCAAAAGAGAATAAAAAATACAAATACTTTGTAAGCACTTCACATTATTTTACAACCACTCTCAAAGAACATTGGCACATAGAATTTTATTTAGTAACTAGAATACTAAAAAGAAAAGCCATAATATTATAACTTAATTTAAAATGTAAAAAGTTAAGTATAGTGTATAAAATTAGTTTCGTTTTTTATCTTTGTCGGATGGTGATTTTTGATTTTGAACTCAACTTTTGTCTAATACTGAAATACCATATCTATCTTCACCAAGTACCTGCATCTCTTCTTTTAATTGAGAATATAAAATACAAATGAAAATGTGTAGAATCAAAAAAAAGTGTAAAGTAATAAGAGAATATAAAGTACAAACGAAAATTAATATGTGGTAGAAATCAAATATGTGAAACACAAATGAAAAAGTGTAGAATCAGTTGAAATTTATGGTAGGTGAAGTATGTTAGTTTAGTGTGAAGTACAAAATATATAGAATCAGGTGAAATATGTGGTAGGTGAATTATGTGGTAGAAATCTAAAAAGGATCAGGTTTAAAGAGTTTAATTTCGTAAATACCATTAGTGGAATTATTGGTGAAAATAACATATTAGATTTCGTAATTGGGAATTTAAAAAATAATTTGATTATGTAAGTGGGGTTTAAGGAATTAATAAAAAAATTGATTCCATAAATGGGTTTAAGGAATCAATTAGGTTCTCGCCAAACAAAGATTTCAAACGGTCAACAAACGGCAAAGGGTTTGGTAAATTGGATTTACGCATCCATTATCGTTTTGGAGATTCTGTAATACTTGTTGGATCTATGAGACTGGTGCAACCAAAACCACACTTAAATATATTTTGATGTGCTAAACAAATGTCTTCCGAAGGAACAATATGCTATTTTAAGCTAAGTCAAAGATCTTCCAAAGCTCAAATGTGAAGAACTTCCGAAAGAAGAACTTAGTGTTCCAAGACTAATTCTTATTCTTCTGAAGTATGCAACTTATATGATCCTAAGACAAAGTCTTCAAAGAACAAAGTCCTGAAGACTTGCAGAAATTCAGAAGAAGTTTATTCTTCCAAAGTATAAATGGCCTCGGAAGAATTTATTCTTTCGAAGCCATTTAGCTTCTGAAGAACTAACTATGAACCAGTGGACATAAGTAAGGTCTGTCTGACAGTTCGCTGCCACTCTGATAGACTGCATGGCGCTTTCTACGCCCATGTAGTTGACCTTACTTATCCACTGTTCAACTATTATCAGCTTAGTACATTTGCCACTTTTAGTCGGTGACAAAAGGTAAGTCATGGACATGTCATGACTACCTAATCAAAGATATTATTATTTTATCTTAGATATCTTATTTCTAAACAATTTAGTATTTGTCTAGTTGTAATTTCCAGCTGGTTTTCCATGTATAACCGGCTGTAGATAGTAGTATATATAGTTTCTCTATGTAACTTAGTAACCATGTTTGCAAGAGTTTTGTAAAACTGAGTTGAGAAGTAATATATACAAGTATCTTGAAAACCACTTGTGTGCTTTTATGTTTTCTATTTGAACTTAGTCTATTACTTGTGAACTTGGTTAGATTCTGCTTCATCAACCCGAGTGACATTAAGTGAGTTTATGTGATTATCTTGTGTTGTGAGATACATACCGATCCTGCAATTGGTATCAGAGCTTCTTAGGCTCTTGATTATGAGATCTTACCATCCCAAATCACCCTTGTTTCTCATACTCACTCACTTCACTCTAATGGCTTTCAACCAGAAGCCCTCTGAATCTGAGATGGGAACTATGACCAAGGCTCCTACCATCACTCCTGATGATTTGAGACCTGGTTCATCTGCATTGAAGGCTTTATCAAGTACCAGGATAGCTGAATGTGGTGGTCTGTTACCTATGGTCCATATAGCCAAAAGTGGCATCTCCAGCAGGAAATGGTGCCTTGATTAAGAAGGCCATTGAAGACTACTCAGATGAAGACTATAAGAGAATGGACATTAACTGGAAAGCCATAACTATTCTGCTTACTGCTATACCAAACTCTATAATGGTAGGCTTTAAGCACTACGAGTTTGCCAAAGAACTCTTGAGGCTTTGAAGCTGATGTACTCTAGTTCTGCTGAATCCAAGGAGTCAAAGAAAGATGTACTAAAGTAGAACTTTGAGAACTTCACATATATTGTTGGTGAGACCTTGATCCAACAATACTTCAGATACATGAACTCAATCACCTCTCTTCAGTCTATAGGAGTGATTCTTGAGAAGAGAGACGTAGTAAGAAATTCATGAGTGCACTGTCTCATGAGTGGACTTTCTATTGTGTCTTAATCAAGAGAACTGAGAATCTCAACACTCTCATCATGACTGAACTATATGGAATCCTTGATGGATACCATATGGAGATGGAATCTCAGAAAGGCCATCAGATGAATAGTATCACCAATCCTTCAGTCAACAATGCTTTACATGTTGTTGAAGGTTCAAGAACTCCCCAGCCCTAGCAGTACCTGAACTACCCCCAACAGTCATCCTCTTCTTCTAGGCCTTACATCATATTCCCTGAGACACCCAGGTCTCAACAGGCTCATCAAAATCCTTTCCAGGATAGCTGTACCTTTGTTTTAGGGAGTGAGCACTCTGGAGATTTTAGTTCTATTTTGATGATCTGGAGTGTTTCAGCCCAGATGATGTAGAATACATGAACGTTGTCCAATAGATGGCTCTCTGACCTACAGAGCAAAGAATTCTTTAAAAGAACTAGAAGGCAGTTCCCTCAGAACCCAACCAAATGCAAATTGGGTTTGACAAGACAAAGGCCAAGTGCTACAACTGCAACCAGCTTAGTCACTTTGCAAGGGAATGCAAAGCTCCTATATCTAATCCTAGAGCAACTCAAGCTTCCCACATCCTGCTATCCCTAAAGCTGCAACCAAATCTACTGAACAACAAACTGCAGCTGTTGCTCAAGAAGTTGATTGGAGCTTCATGGTGCAAGATGTCACTCCTGCTCAAGCTCTCATGGCTGGAACTGAAGACACTAAGGGACATCTACATGACAAAAATGAAAATATCTAGATTGTAGACAGTGGATGCTCCAGGCACATGACAGGGATAGATCTCTCCTACAATAGTTTGAACACTTTGATGGAGGTCTGTCAATTTGGAGGTGAAGCTGGAGGATACATATCTGGTAGAGGTAGTGTATCCAGTGGTAAGTTAAAATTTGACAAAGTAAACTTTGTCAAATAGCTTGAACACTATCTCCTTAGTGTTTCTCAATTCTGTGATCAAAAGTACCAAATGCTTTTCATAGACATGAGTGCATCATCCTCAAACCCGGGATGACAATTCCTCAGGAAATGGTGCTTCTTAGATCTCCATGAGAGGGGATATGTATAAGCTGGATATGAACAAAGCTTTCTATTGGGTGAAGTATCATGCTTTCTTTCCAAAGCAAATGGGGGTGAGTCAACCCTTTGGCATAAAAGAACGTGCCATGTTAATTTTAAAACCATGAATTGTTTAAAAAATAATTTGGTACATGGTGTGCCTAAAAGGAATTTATCTATAAGACAACTGTGTTGCCTACCTAAAAGGAAAGCAATCACATAAATCAAAGAGGTTAACTCTATCACCACCATATTACACTTGTTTCACATGGATCTGTTTGGTCCTACAAGTATAATGAGCATTGGAAGGAAATCATATTGCCTTGTGATTGTTGATGATTTCATAAGATTTACATGGGTTTTCTTTTTAAGAACTAAAGATGAAACTGCTGAAACTTTAAAATCTTTTATTCTTAAAATTGCAATCAAATAGATCACAAGGTAAAATAATTAGAAGTGATCAAGGACTGAGTTTAAAAATCAAGTTCTTGACTCTTTCTGTAACTCAAAAAAGATTGTCAGACAATATAGTGCTCCAAGAACTCCTCAACAGAATGGTGTTGCTGAGAGGAGGAACAGGACACTAATTGAGGCTGCTAAAACTATGTTAGCCGACTCAAAACTACCCTTAACCTTTTGGGCAGAAGTAGTCAGCACTGCATGTATGTGCAGAACAGGGTTCTTATAGTTAAGCCACATGAAAAAGACCTTATGAGCTACAGAACAAGTGGCCACCGATCATTAGCTTTCTTAGGTCCTTCGTAGTAGATGTACCATCCTTACACAAAAAGAAAATTTAGCAAAATTTGCTGAAAAGTCTGATGATGCTATCTTTGTTGCTGAAAAGTCTGATGATGCTATCTTTGTTGGATATTCCCAACCTCTATTGCATATAGAGTGTTAATATCAAAAATCACGATTTGAGGAACCATCCAACATTGTTGTCGATGAGCACACACCTTGTGTTAAGGGCAATGGTCCTGAATATATCTTCAATTTAGAATTGTTCCAAACTATTCTAAACCATCTTGTGAGAATGTTTAAGCTAGAACACGAATTCAGGTGACCTTATACGAAGATCAATGTTTGAGTTACCAAGACCTATTAAAATTCTCTAAGAGAAATGAATGAAAGCTTGAATAGGTCAGGAAACATGGAGCTTCATCAAGTTGTCAGCCAACTGAGAGTCATAACTCAACAGCTTACAACTCAAATATTCAAACCCCAAGCTGATGAAGACAATGATTAGGAGGAACAGGCAACTATTGATGCTGCTTCTCAGCAAAATACCATTATGGTTGTCACACATTCATTGAATCATCTTCATTGAATGAATGGAGACATCAGCTGGTGATGGTGATCAAAATCCTGAGCAAAACTTTTCAAACTTGGATCTATCTATGCAACTAGATGTGATTTCTAGGCTCAGGATACATAACACTCATCCAACTGAGAACTCAATGGGGATGTCTTAGAAGGTGTGAAAACAAGAAGTCAAACCCATAATGGGAATGTTTTCTTGTACTCATGCTTTCTCTCCCAAATGGAACCAAAAAGGTGGAAGAATCAAAGACAACAATTGGATAGATTAATCAAGAGACAGAACAAAAGTATGGAACTTATGGCCACCTGGTCAGGTTCCTATTGGCACAATGGGTATACAAAACCAAGGGATGATAGAGGTTTGATCATCAAGAACAAAGCTAGACTTGTTGTTCAAGGATACACACAGGAGGAAGGTATAGATTACACAGATGTCTTTGAACCTGTTGCAAGACTTGATGCTGTGCGAATCTTTCTTGCTTTTGCTGCATAGAAAAACTTCATAGTCTATCAACTTGATGTGAAATATGCATTTTTGTATGGGGATATCGACAGAGAAGTCTATGTGTGCCAGCCTCCCTGGTTTGAAGACCCATAACATCCCAACTATGTGTGTAAACTTGATAAAGCTCTCTATGGGTTGCATCAGGCACCTAGGCTATGGTATGAGACATTGTCTCAGTTCTTTCTCAAGAATGGCTATACCAGGGGTACAATAGACAAACCTTATTCATAAGGAAGTATGGGAAGGATATGATGTTTATACAAGTCTATGTTAAAGACATCATATTTGGTTCCTCAAATGACCAAATATGCAAAGACTTCGAAAGCATCATGAGGAAGAGTTTGAAATGAGTTCCATAGGAAAGATGGATTTCTTCCTAGGAATTCAGGTGAAGCAGATGGAAGAAAGGTTCTTCATCAATCAATCTAAGTATGTCAAAGATATCTTAGAGAGATTTGAGATAACAAATTGTAAGCCAGCCTAGACACCTATACCCAGAAATCACAATCTTAGTCCTGATTCCAAGGGGGAGGATACTGATCAGCATTAGTACAGGGCAATTATTGGATCTTTGATGTATCTCACTGCAAGTAGACCTGATATCATATTTGCAACATGCATCTGTGTAAGATATCAGGCTTCTCCAAAGGTGTCTCACCTAATTGTTGCCAAAAGAATTATTAGATACCTCAAAGGAGCTTCTAATTGGGTCTTTGGTATCCTAAGAATAGGGATTTTAGCCTCTATGGTTATACTGACAGTGATTATGGTGGCTGCAATATCAACAAGAAATCAACATCGAGAGGATGTCAATTTTTGGGTGGAAGGATTATCTCTTGGCAATGTAAAAAGCAATCATGTGTATCCACATCACTACTAAAGCTAAGTATATTGCAGCTGCAAGCTGCTGTGCTCAACTGCTTTAGATTCAGAATCAGATGCTGGATTATGGTTTCAACTTCATGGAGACTCCTATCCACATAGACAACAAGAGTGCCACTTCTATCACAGAAAATCCAGTCAAGCACTCCAAGACAAAACACATTAACATCAGGTATCATTTCATTCGAGATATTCTTGAAAAAAATCTAATCAAGCTATGCAAAGTCAATACAAATGAACAATATGCTGACTTGTTCATTAAAGCCTTTGATGAACAAAGATTTAAATATTTAATTACAACTATTGGGATGATTAACATTGACTAGTATTTCTCTTTTGAAAACCTTTTAAAATGTGTCTTGTCTATTTCGTTTAAATACAATCTAAGCCCTGTTGTTAGAAAGTTTTTCAAAATTGTAAAAATTTTCTAAGTAAAAAATCTTCCGAAGAGAATTTTACCCTCGAAAGAGTTTTACATAACTCTTCCGAAGAGTAAAATTCCTTCAAGAACATTTTCTTTCGAAGAGTTTTTGGCCTTGGAAGAAATTTTGACAATCAGTCAAAATATTTTCCAAAGCTTATTAACTTTAATTCTCGAAAGCATTTATTGTTCTCAGAAGCAAATATGGTTGTAAACCAATGTTTGCCTTCGGAAATAAAATGCCTTCGGAAGAAAATCTTCGAAAACAACTCATTTGTCCTTGAAAGAGTTTTAACTCTCGGAATAAATTTTACTGTGCAAAGGAAATCTTTGGGCCCACACGATTTTACTGTAGAGATATTGTCGGAAAAACAGTAACTAGCCAAAATTTTAAATCTTTTTCATCATATCATTTTCCGCCTACATCTACTTGGACCTCAAACCATCTTTTCATCTATCGTTTCACTTTATTGAGTGGATCTTTTCCACCATATAAAATCACCGGCTGTTTCTCTTTCTTACTTTTCTTTACCTTTCATCGAAACCCCAAGATTTCACTATTCATCTTCTCCATCCAGCTTTTGCTATTTTCCCGCTTCAATCAAACAGTTTCCATCTGAACAATCCCAACACAACCAAGTCGCCATCCTTGACTCTTCAAGCGATGCCAATTTTGCCCCTATCGTCTGATTTCTTTCTCAATCAACATACTTTACTGCCCTTATTGTTAACCCCACCATCTACTCAAACCACATGGCCGAATTCTGGGCTAATGGTCGAAGCAAAATGATCAATGATAAAAGGGTCATCAGATCAAGGGTCTGCGGACAAGAGATCATCATCAGTGAAACAACCATCATGGAGCATCTAGAACTCAATGATGCAGGCGCCTCCATAGAATTCCTAAAGTTTGATTTGGAGGAAATGTATACTCAAATAGAATATAGAGGAGATGTGAGCAGATCTACAGTCTACAAGTTCAACTTCTCCTATAACTGGAAGTTCTTGCTTCATATTGTCCTGCACAGCCAATCCAACAAATCAGGGGTGATGGGATCAAATTCCTAATGATTTGGGCTGCCTAGTCCATGGGTTGGTAAAAGGCCTCCAATTCAACTACTCAAGGTTTATGCTAAATAATTTAAGTAGCAATCTCACCAGGGATCCATTCTATATGTATCCTCGGTTCATTCAGCACATTATCAATTATGAGTAGGACCAGAAGAAACCACAATTTACTCATGTGTTACTAGTCCCTCACATGAAGCATGGCATCTTTAAAACTATAAAGAAGGTGTCCACCAACTTTAATGGAAGATTCATCGATCTCCTTCCAGGTATGCTTGAGCCAATGGCTCATGGTAACATCCCTACAAGTCCAGCAGGTGATGAACCCCCACTAGACACCACTACTACACTGCCATCCACATCTTCACACCTAATCAAAATCACATACCAAAGATGCCCCAAATGGACCCTTGATCAATCTACTCTGATTGGTCAAGTCCCCTTTGTTTAATCTAAAAAGGCTAGAGTGAAATCCAGGGCTGCCACTCAGTCAGAGGTCCGACCATCCTCCACAATTGACCTCAATATTAGTGTTGAGTCTCCTCAGTCTCAACCTGATGAGCCCATTACCCAATCCATAATCCCTCAGGGTGAGTCTCAAAACTCTCCTAAGCAGCTAAAAAGGGATAGCCACATCATTGGCTCAACTACTATTACGGAAAATCCATTAGGAGCTGACCAAGATCCCGGGTCAATAGGTATAACCTCTGTATCCTTTCTTGATGTTTTTACCCGACCTGATGAGGATATCATGTTTCATCATGGCCATGATGTTGATCTACCTCACCCCCCTCCAGATCAACTGAGTCCTAGGGAACCTCTGATATCTAGCCCACATTAGCAAGACCAAACTAAGTTGAGTCTAACCAGAGTGGAGGTAACTCATGTAGATACAGCTGCCACTACTGAGAGTGTTTCAATAGCCTCTTAGGATAGTGGTAACATCAATCAGACTGTATCTATGGCAACCTTGCCCATTGATGCCTCTAAAAGAGACATTAGTATGCAAGGATATCCAGGGCGCCAAGAAACCACAGCTGGTGATGAGGATGAACATACTAGGTATGTTATCCCATCGCCTGATGATTCTTCAAAAGAAGATGAGGGTAGTCTATAACTCACCATCAAAGACCTAATTTCCAAAGTCATCAATATTGAATCAAAGGTTAAGACTTTAGAAAATAGGTCTGCCACTCAACAACTTAAGATTGAAAATCTCACGGCTCAATTAGCTAAAAACAGATTGAGAAGTCTGTAGGCATGTACATACTCAGGTTTCTTTGAGTTCTTCCTCTAGCTCATCTACTTTTCAAGGTGATGCTATCAAAAGGTTGAGAATTTACAGAAGCAAAGACATGATGAGGAGATATCTGCTCACACTCATGAGGAGATATCAACTTAAGTGGAACCCCATACTACCATTTCTTCTTTCTACCCCAAACAGCAACGACTTGTAGCCATCTTTCCTCAACCACCTCCCATTTCAATTCAAGTGGACCCAAGGATGCTTAACAACCTTAATAGATTTTTAACCCAGTTTCTGATAAGCTCCTCACTTGAACAACCTTCACCTAATCTTGCCATTGCTTACTTTGGGGCTGAAAAGTTTCAAAGGTTGACTACATCAATTACCTTTGAGGAGGAAGTTTGTCAACCTACGGTCTCTATTGAACCCAAGATTGACTTCGAAAGGGATACACAGATTGATGCCCAGCAACTGACTCAAGAGGGATAGATAGTGCAGTTCCTGTTACTTTCAAGGCTGTAAGAACAACTTCTGAAGTGGAAGCTCAAGCTTTGGAAGCACTTCTATTCACTTCCAAAGCTCTGGAAATTACTTCCGAAGCTGAAGTCCAAGCTGCGGAAGGATTTATAGAGTTGTCCTCTATGTCTGATGAACTGCTGGTTACAGAAGCTATTCTTGATCTAGCTTCTGAAGTCAACAGTGAGGACTTTCTTTCAACCCCTCTCAAGCCAGCACCACAAGCTCAATCTCCACCACCCCGACTTGAATCCTCAAAACCAAAATCTCCAAAGGCTGAATCTTCCTCTGATCCTAAAAGGAAGAGGAAGCTCACTGTTGAAGAGCATTTAGAGGAGGAATGGTTGAAGAAGCTAAGAAAGAAAGGAAAAGTTGATACTGAGAAGTTGCTTGCAGCAAGCACCAAAGCAACAGCAGCACCTCGTGAAAGTATCAACAATCAAAAGAGGGTGGAGATCATTGACAGGCTCATCAGCCTGGGAGTAGAAGATGAACAAATGCTTCTTTTCCCACTTGATGAGCTTGTGGAGCTTGAGAAAGAAACCTTGCTGCAAAAAGAAAGAGAAGATGCATCTAGGTTAGCCAAAGATGAGGAGAAAATGTTGGTCCTTCTGATCGATATAACAGTGCACTTGATTGATAAACACAAACAAATCCTACTGATAACACAGATATTAATGATATTTGTGTAAAATATAGATCAAACACTATAAAATATGGATGAACAATGATGAGCACCTCAAGAACATTCAATAAAACCCATGTTTGATCTGAATTGATTGCTAAATATATTAGAAAGTGAAAGCCCCTCAATCAATGGCTTATTCAAGCTCCCTAAACCTAATTGTCACTAATATATATATAGTGATAATATTCACTAATGACATATTAAGCCCCTAGACTTAGACAATTAGAGAAATTACATATAAAACATAAAAATGACTTAAACATAAATAAATATATTTTTTTGACACAAAATATATTTATTAACAATAAACTCCTAGTCATTTATATCTTCAACATCTTGTCTTGGTTCTTCGTTTTGAACGCGTCTGTTTGCCTTTTTCGATGACTTTGACAGTGACGTTGACCTTTGTTGACTTTGACTGTGTTGATAATATAGGCTATTCTTATCAAACCCAACAATACTCCCCCTTAGTCTATCATTATCAACGTCTCGTATCGAGATCAGCACCGATAAGTCAACCATATAATGATCTTCAATCTTCCCCTAGATTGATGATCTGGTATTGAAGATTTTTCATCTTTCAGGCTCCCCCTTTTTGTATGCTCCCCCTCTTCATGTGCATTCTTTTGAATAATCAGGAACAACTTTTCCAACTCTCTATTCTTGAGTGCTTCAGAAGATGTAAGAGGAGGAATCCTAGCTCGGTATCTTCTGTAAACTTGAGGAACAGGTTCTCTGGTCAGGTACTTTGCTCAACTGATGATCGGCCATCATTTAAAGCAAAAATCTGTAACACAATCACAACCACAATCTCGGAACTTCCTATCAGATCATTTCAGTTAACAAATAAAACCGTGTTTATCTGTGTGTGCAATTTCTCGTGAAATGCATGTGAAATAATAACATTTTAATAGCATAATGTGGAAGACTTGAAATAATTTGAAATGAAAAACCCCCTTTTATATATATATTTTTAATCACCTTACACCAAGAACTAATTCGATCATGAGATTACATCCTCAAGATATACTTAGCACAAGGATGTATTTAAACATCGACAAGTTAGTGAGATCACACTGAAGCAGAGTCTGATCACGATTTTAAAATTTTGATTGCCAAAAACAGTTCAAAAATGATTGTTGGTATATTTGTCCAATTTAAACCCATGCCTTATTCTTTTCAACGAGTGACCTGCAATTGATTTTATCATGTTTTAGGTTCGATTAGAGTGGCTCAGGTAACTTGGTTCCCATATACATCCGGCAAAGAACTTATCCCGTCATCAGGGCTTATTGAGTAATATGATTAACTCTGCTTGGTTCTCTTTTGAGGTTCAATAATGATCTTAGTTTAAGAATCATTGTGCTTTTATTTTAGGGAACAGATGATGAGAGCTCCAGGTCTATACTTACGTATAACAGAGGAGATCATCTAAGCATGCTGATGAGAGCTTCAGGTCTATACTCGCGTATAACAGAGAAGATCATCGCTCCAGGTCAATGCTTCCGCATAGCAGAGGAGATAAGCATGAAATATACATCTTAAGATCTAACGAGAAGCTACATTCAGAACTTAGGGAAAGGGAGATTTTAGGAATGGAAGAGATCAAGGCAGAAGTCAGATACTCTTAACCCGTTTTTGATGAGACTTGTAACTTTATGCAGGCTGAGATGTCATGGAAATGATCCTGATCACCGAGTTCTAAAGCTTTAGTTAGGCAACAGAATCACTGTTTACTTTGTTTTCAAGGTGAGCCTACCATGCATATCATATAATGAAACTGTCTTTTTAGATTTTAAAATTTTAAGTGATACAGACATCTACATCAGTTACTATCATTTCTCACAAAGGTACAAGTCATACAAATAAGCATACCAAGAAGACATACTATCATTTCTCAGTCATCCCAAATTAAGTTCTTAGTTCCCGAGAAATCTTTATTCTCCCCCGAAATTTCTTTTGAACGGCCATGAAACAGAATTTTTTATTTTATATAATACAGAAATGAAAATAGAATTTTACTAAAGAAAGTCTTCCAAATTATACTAGAAAAAATATGAGAAATGAAGTACCAAGAAAAATGCAGTGATTGTGAAGTGTAAAATGTAATAGTGCAGATAAGTATCCAAAATATAGATGAGATACCAAAACCATAACGTGTTTGTTCCGCTTCAAATTTGACTGAGGAACATTCTCTGTCGGTAAACTAGATTACTAACAGTCATCCTGAATTGTTCCTGCACTTATTAACAGATTAGTTAGAAAGGGGAACCCACGCCATCGTGGTCCTGGGAGTTTCTTTTTCATCAGTGTACATAACCTGCATAAGCACACACCCTTTTAAAAAATCATTTATCTCTTTAACTTTTTGTTTTACTTTCCAAATTTGTTTCTGTTCAATTACTTTTGATTTGAAAGAAATAAATTTGGAAATTATTTTCTTTTTAAGACCTGAAGGAAGAGATTTTGATTTTGAAACATTGGTACTTTTCATCTTTGAATCATGTGAAACTGGCTTCACCTGAGAAGGTTTGGATAGATTTTTCTTCATCCAACCATTCAAAGATGTGTGCTTTTTACTTTTTGAACCAGAGAAGCAACCCGTGCCCCAAGCCTGTCTTTGAACTTGAGGGCACTTCTTTAGCACATGACCTTCTTTTCCACATCTAAAGCAAGCCTTGAAAGGCTTTTGGTTCTTTGTAGTCCCGTGGAATGTAGGCGAGGGTGGAGCCTGCTTTGAGGTTGTTACTGCTTGTCGACAACCTTGAAGCTTCTTCTTTCGGATATCAAAAGATTGAACTTTTTGAGGCTTTGTTGATGTGGATTTCGAACTGGGCTGTGATTTGATGTGTGATGTTCCAGGAGATGAGATCTGAACATTCTTCTGAGTACACTTTTGTATGACTGGTGACTTGGTAGACTTGGAGGTAGATTTGTGGCAAGCTTGATGGATAGCAGATCAAGATGGTGAGTGCTTCTGCTGAGATTTAAAGGAACTGCTGATTTGTTTAGCATTTAGAGATGAGATCCGTATAGGTGTTGATTCAACTTTTGGAAGCATTTGAGACTTGACAACTTCAGGTGACTTAATATTTTTGATTCATCATCTGAGCTTGTCCAGTCTTTTATACACAAGTCTGCTTCCAACGGATCTTGATTGATACCACTTGTTGAGTTCTGATTGCCTGACGATTCCACAGCTGTTCCTTCTTTGACAAACCTGGCAGGAACAAAAGAAGGGATATTACCTGTTTTGAATTTGTTAAAGAAGTTATGGGAAACACCTGATACTGGATTTGAAGCATCAAGGGTGGAATTATCATTTTGCTTATCAGATCCTTGTTTGGTGAGTCCCAAACCTATAGGAGAATCATATTCATCTCGAACCTCTTTGTGATTAACACTGCTTAAACCTGCATGTAGACTGTTAGTATTTGCAAACTTCACTTAAATCATTAGATGGATGAGGTTGAGGCATAGGAGAGTAACAATAAGTGGTAGGAGGAGGATAAACATATGAAGTTTCACCACATCCTACATCTGTTTTGATTTTAGCTCCCCTTTGCTTACAGAATAGTTCTTCCTGTTTCATCCCTGATATCGTCCATTTATCAAGTTTAGTTTTAAGCTTGCTAGTCTCGGATTCTGCTAATATGACTCGTTCGCTCAAAACATTAATCTCGACATTCTTTTCTAAAAGATTTCTTTTTAAAAGATCATTTTCTTTTAAAGCTTCTCTTAGTTTGATAAAATATTTGGACTCATTGATTTTAAGTTCTTTGTTTATTTGTTTTAATTCTTTTTCATTTTCCAACAATAATCTGTTGGCTTTATCAACTTCAAATAAATGAATTTTGCAGGGAGGAGAACACATGTCTTGAGCAACCTCATAAGGAAGTCCCATAACTAGCTTTTCAGCATCTAGGGCTTTTTCACATTGACAGACAAGAGTGTTCTTTTTATATTCTTCCTCCTCATCAGCTCTCTTCTTAGCTTCTTCAGCTTCACCTTCCTCTTGCTTTCCTTCATCCTGAACTTTACACCGGCTTTCATAATCACCAACATCACCAACACTCTCACCTTGAGTATCACACCTGAATTCTTTGAAAGGATCAAAATCCTCAACAGAATCCTCATCACTGTTTACCACCTTAGCCATCAATGCATGGTTGACTTCTTCTTTAGTTTTTTTTATCTCAACACTTGAAGATACACCACCATACATGAATTGATTATACTCTCCTCTTTTCATATCCAAATCAAATGACTTCAGCTTGTTGATAACTTCAATGAGTTTGTAGTCAGCAAAATTTCTTTCCTTCTTTAACAATCTAACTTGTGGACTCCACTGTGGAGGAAGAGATTCCAAACGTTTTGTGACTTGTTCATGCTTCCCCAGCTGGTCATCATACTTCTTAAGGTTGCTTGCCACCATCAGAAATCGATCAACAAAATCAGATATCTTTTCATCTTTCATGGCAGCAAAAGAATCAAACCGACTTTGAAGGAATAAGGGACTTCTGAAAGAGCCATTTTTGACAGTTCGGAAATTAATTTCGCTGAAATTTCACTAAATTCGCTGGAAATTTCGCTAGTAGTTTCGCCAGTAGATGTTCTATGGAGCATAAATGAACAAGTCAATGTGCATCGGTGGATCTCCTGCAGAAGCACAAGCACATCTATTGAAGAACAAGTTTAGAGATCAAGTTGCTGCTGCTACGGAAGAAGGAAGTTTGCACCTGAGGATGATGTTCAAGAACAAAGAACCAACTCCTATGGAAGTTCAACTCCTACAGAAGAACAAAATACTTGTATGATCTGATATCATCAAGTACTCAACACAAAGTCAACAAGTCAATCTATCAGAAGCGAATATTCCAAGTCACATCAAGAATATCTTTGTAATTTTTTAAAGTGAATCCCTCTGCCTATAAATATAAGGCATGGATGCACTCATTTAGGGAGAGATTGAGAGATATAGATACACAAATAGAGATTCATATATTCATAGAAACGATATCGATCGATCAATCGATCAATATAGCAACACAGCAATCACAAGAACACGAAGAACATCATAGGAGATTATCATATCATTCAAGCTTCAATATCAATTGTAATCGATTCATTATCAATGAAAATCAATTGAAACAATCTTTTTGTTGCATTATTTTATTCTGTTTTCAATTTGTTTCATCTGTTCTTCATTGATTTCAATTTCATAAACAATTAGTTAAATAAAAAGTATTGATAATTCTGCGATCTTTATTTGCTAAATCAAACTGATAATTCCTGTTTCGATCCTTGGATTCACAGGTGGTATTAGAGCTACGTGTTCATTGATCTAGACCAATTGATCTACTAGTTTGATTATTTTAATTGGTTGTTTGTTTCATTAAATCATCAAAACCTTGTTATATCGATCATTAATCACTGTTCCATTGTTGATTAATTTCGCTTTGCATAAGAATCGCTTTTGATTCATGGATTTGTGTTATTGTGCAATATCCCAAGGCTGTTCAAACAAGTTTGAACAAAACCCATCATCATCTAACATCTTAATTTCAAATTATCTGAGAATATATTGAGCGATTTGACTAATTTTGACCACATCTTCTTATTTAATTTAGAGTGTGTTATTAATTAGTCCATTCACAACAAAAGTCATTAATTCAAAGGGATTTTTGTCTTAGTTGATTTGAATATCAATATTATCAGTGATTTGTTATTGCTTTGTTGGTGTGTTTGCATTGTCTATTCATATTCATAGGATATTAGACCAATTGATAATTTTAATACTTAACAAAGTTAATTAAAATGAGCAATTCAACGGTTGGAGCTTATCAACCTCCAAAGTTGGAGAACAAATCTGATTTTAAAACATGGAAAATCAGATTCAGGAACCATGTAAACTATACCGATTCTGACTTATGGGTGTCCATTACTGAAGGTCCTTACATTCCACCTGCTTTAGGACTTGATTATAATGATAACAATAAGCCTATAAGTTTGAAAAATCTGTCTCCTGATGATGCCAAGAAAGTTAAAATCGACATTAAGGCCTATAGTATGCTTACTATGGCTTTACCTGAAGACCTCTTGATCAGGTGTGAAGTATACAAAACAGCCAACTCATTATGGAAAATTCTTCACTCTTTGTGTGAAGGAAGTGATGAGATCAAAAGCATCAGGAAGGATACTCTTCGTTCATAGTATGAGACTTTTCATCATATTGTGGGTGAATATGTTCCTCAACAACTCCACAGATTTATGCAACTTGTTACTGAGATGAACATTCTTGAGTTGAAGTACAGTAATAAGGAACTGAACAAAAAGATACTTCATACTTTGCCAGAGAGTTGGACTCAAACTGTGTCAATGTTCAAGAATACTCTTGATCTAAAGGCAATTGGGTTAGACACTTTGGTTGCAAAGGTGGAAGCTTTGGAGTTAGATGAGAAAACCATAAACAAGAGTGTAAAAGCACCAATAGCAGGATATCAATTCAAAGAAACAAAGGGTGCTGGAAGTGCATTCATCTTCAATGATGATGTTGAAAGCTCTTATGTTGAGAGTGATTATGAAAAGGAAATTGGTTTCTATGTTACAAAGTCCTCTAAATTAAACTCTCAAAACACTTCAAACAGGAAAGCAAAAGGGAAATCTGATGATTCGAAAAGTCCAGCAACAAAGGGATCATCAACCAACAAAAGCAATACCCAATCTGAACCAATTACTGTGGTTCTAGAATCAGAAGAACAAAAGGCAGCCTTTGTAGCCTTCAGTTCAAGCTTTCAAGCTTACTTGGGTAGTACCTTGACTCTTGCCCACATCTATCAACAAGACCTTGAAGAACTTCATCCTAATGAAGTAGAGGAAATGGATCTGCAATGGCAAATGGCCATGATTTCATATAAAGCCAAGATGTATATGAGAAGGAACAAGGGACTATCTGTTGCAGGAAGAACAACTAAAATTGGTGTTGACAAATCAAAAGTGAGGTGTTACAAATGCAATTTGTATGGTCACTTTTCAATGGAATGCAACATCAATCAACAATCAACAACAGACACAAGACAAGCAAATCAGAGAAGCTTCAAGCAACCTCAACTAGCAATCTCATCCCCACCAGCCATAAGCTCTTCAGCAGGTACCAGTAACACTAAAGAAACTGGTTTGATTATTTTGCAGGATGGTACTTGTGACTGGAGCATGTATGAGAAGGAAGTGCAGGAGGAAAATCAAGCACTGATGGCAAACATGGAGAACAAAATTCCACCCATGGCCACAGAGGTAAGGGATAGACTATGTTCACCTGTTTGTATTGAAGAGGTTGAAAGATACAGAGTCCATGCTCAACAATTGGCTAATAAAGTCAAAGAAACAATGATTTTAAATGAATCTCATTTGAGAGAACATAAATTATATCAGGTCAAAATCACCTCCTTACAAAAGGATTTGGATAAATTTCTATATGAAAATTATAATTTAAAAGCACAAGTTAAGCATCTGACAACTTCTTTAATAAAATCAATGTCTAATCATGCATCTACTAAAGTGAAACTTCAGAAGTTTCAATTATCATCTCAGCAATATGAAAAACTCTTGAACTTTTATATTGAATCAAAGAACATGTATGGGTTAGGTTTTAATGCTGTTGCACCTCCTATAAATGATAACTACACCACTTTACCTGAGTTAGTGACAAACAGTCTGTCAAACCATTTTGTATCAAGTACCAAAATTGAACCAGAAATTAAAACTAATAATTTGGTAAATGGTGATGATACTGAGATGAGGGAAACTGAAATTGGGTCATCTGAATCAGAATGTTTAAAACAAACTAATTTAGAATTTCACTTTGATGAGTGTGATGACTTGAATGAATTTGATAAGCCTAATGCTGGGTTGGGTAAGGGAAAAAATGTGGTAATTGAACCTTTAATACCCAAAGTTCTTGATGAGATCAAGCTACCTTATCCCCCAAAACCAAGAAATTTGTTGAAGACCATCTATACCAGAATTGGTCAGCTGAATGAAGGGATTCAGGAGCTCAACAAAAGGCAAAAACATTAGTCATCAAAAAGAACTACGGAAGAAAAGAAAATCACTTCCGCAGAACACCTGCAGAAGAAAAAGGTTGATCTAGAACCATCTGTTTCTAAAATATTCAACTTCCGTAGAAAAACTACAGAAGCAACAATCATCTACTTCTGTAGAAGATCTACGGAAGAAGAAATCATCTGTGAAATCATCCAATGACAACAAAGTCAAGAAACAACAGAGAATGGTGAATCCTCAGAAACAAGAACCATTTGAAATCATGTAAGGAAAAGGTAAAGACTCGGTAGCTACAAAGTTTGAAAAAGAATTGAGGCAGCAAAAGGCGGCAATTATGAAGAAGCAGAAAAAGACAGTAGTGGAGTCTGCAGTGAAGCTGAAGAAAAGTATTGCAAGTGGTGTGATATGATACAGAAGATTGTTATTTCAGCAGCTATTGCTCCATATGCAATATGAATAATCATATGACTTCTAACTGTTACTTCAACAAACACTGTGCCATCTGCAACAAAAACAATCATTCTACTCAAGAATGCTTCTTTAACAAAAAGAACAAATCAAAGGTTCCAAAGAAGCAAAAAGCTGATAATGTTGAATCAGATTCACAATCATCTGAGAATGATGAATCAAAGGACTCAAAGCAAAAGCAGCAGCAACTAAAGCAGAAGATCTCAAAGATAAAGAAACCAACATCTGCTGATGATAAATGAAAGAAGAAGGAGAAGCAACAATCTCAAAGCAAGACTCCTCACAAGAAGGTAGTGTTGCAGGAAGATGAAGCCTTCTTTGATCACTTTGAAGGGTAATCATGTACCTCAATCAAAGACAAAAGATGCAGAAACCTTTTCAAGTCAAGAATCAGGATCAAGTTTAAAGAAAAAGGCACTGAAAGAAGGGGTGACAGAGAAAGTGATCGTGAATCAAGATCAAAATACTTCAAGTTCATCTTCAATAGAATCATCCTCACCCTAAATAGAACATAATGAATCAATTGAGAGTAAAAACAATCTTGAGACATCTAGGCTCATTCATGATAGAGTAACAATCCTAGATAACAATGGCAAGCCCAAGACCATCAAGGCTTAGGCTCCACTTTCTAATTGATTTCATTATTTGTGTAGGAACATCCATGGAGGACTAACAACAAGTGGTATGTTGACAGTGGTTGTTCTAGGCATATGACAAGAAACTATTCTCTCCTCCATGATTTCAAACATAAAAATGCTTCATATGTGGCATTTGGTGGAGATAAGAAGGGAGATAAAATTGTTGGTGAAGGAAAGGTAATAAATGGTGTACTCAAATTTGAGAAAGTAAACTTCTGTGAAAATTTGCAATTCTACTTGTTAAGTGTATCTCAAATTTGTGATCAAAATTATACTAGTTTATTTGATAACACTTATTGTTACATTCTTAAGCCAGGTTTCAAATTCCAGCAAACTGGATCCTTCTTTAAGCACCAAGAAAAGGCAACACATATGTTTTGGACATGAACAACACCTCTCTAACAAGCAATGAAACTTGCCTAATTTCTAAGTCATCAGAAGATGAAGCTCAACTGTGTCATAGAAGCATGGTTCATTCAAACATGAAGAACATGAACAAGTTAGTCAAAAATGACTTAGTCATTGGCCTTCCTAAGAAAGTATTTTACTGTTCTAATCATTGTTTATCATTTTATAAAGGAAAACAACATAGGGTGTGACATAAGTCCAAAACAATCAACACAAACACAACACCACTCAAAATGCTTCACATGGATCTTTTTGGTCCAACCAATGTGTTAAGCATTGGTAAAAGGCAATATTGTTTGGTGATTGTTGATGATTTCACTAGATTCACATGGGTCTTTTTCTTAAAACATAAAAGTGAAACATCAAAAACAGTAATGGAGTTTATCACTAAGATTGAAAATCAATTTGATTTAAAGATCAAAATCTTAAGAAGTGATAATGGATCTGAATTTGTTAATCATGTTTTAGATTCCTTTTGCAGGAACAAAGGCATAGCCAGATAATTCAGTGCACCAAGAACTCCATAAAAAATGGAGTTGCTGAAAGAAGAAATAGTACTCTAATTGAAGTAGCAAGAACAATGCTAGCTGATTCATAGTTGCCAATCACATTTTGGGCAGAAGCAGTGAACACAACATGCAATGTTTAGAATAGAACTTTAATTGTCAAAGAACATAACAAAACACCTTGTGAACTTTTGTTTAAAAGAAAACCTTTTATAGGTTATCTTAGAGCTTTTGGTTGTCATGTGTCTATTTTAAACACCAAAGATGAATTAGGAAAGTTTGATGAAAAAACTTATGATGGATTCTTTGTTGGTTACTCATCAACATTTAAATCATATAGAGTCTACATTCCACATCACAACATGGTGGAGGAAATACCTAATGTAACATTTGATGAATCCTTATTTCCAAAATTAGTAAAAGGATCATCTTGGTTGTTTGATATAGATGCATTAACAAATTCATTTAACTCTGGTTATTTGAATGTTGCAGGTCCTACGGATACATGTTATCCTTATGTACCTCCAAGTTTGAGTGAAGTGCCACTGACTGCTGATCTTCTAAGATTATTTCATTCACACACCTCAAGTGTTGCTGATCCAGACCCTTCATCTCAAACAAGCAACGGCAATTTTGGTGGAATTGGAAATTCAACTTCAGAAGAAGTAACCAATGCATCAACAGAAGTTAACAATGCATCCGCAAAAGTTCCTCTACATCCGTAGATGTTCCTACTTTCAGAGATGATTTTTTTTCCTTCATCTGAAGTTCCCAATTCATCAGAAAACATTCCAACAACATTCACATCTGCAGATCAACAAACTACAACATCTGTAGTTGTTCCTGTAACTGTTGCGGAAGTTATACCTACATCTGTGGAAACATAAAATCATGAAGATGGATTTCATTCAGCATCAAAAGACCAAAATGATGAGATTTGTGACCACTTTGTTGATTCCCCATCTCAGCTAGATCCATCTCCATCAACCAACATCACTGACTTGGAATCATTCATTCTAGTTGAATCAACACCAACAAAAAGAATTCATAAGTATCATCTAATAAAAAACATTATTGGTGATCTTAATGAAAGAAACACAAGAAGTCAAGGGGAAGCTGCCAATATTTGTCTGTTCTCCTGTTTTCTTTCACAAGTGGTTCCACCCAACATAACTATAGCATTGAAAGACAACAGCTGGATTGTAGCAATGCAAGAAGAGCTTCAGTAATTCAGAAAATAGAAAGTTTGGAATCTAGTTGATCTTCCTGAAGGCCAATATCCAATTGGTACAAGGTGGCTTTTCAAGAAAAACTAGATGACAGAGGTATCATCATCAGAAACAAAGCAAGGCTGATAGCACCAGGCTATATTCAAGAAGAAGGGATAAACTATGATGAAGTCTTTGCCCCAGTTGTAAGGATTGAAGCCATTAGAGTCTTTCTAGCCTATGCTTCACATAAGAAGTTCACAGTTTACCAAATGGATGTAAAATATGCCTTCTTATATGGTAAAATTGATGAAGAAGTCTATGTTACCCAACCACCAGGGTTTGAAGATCCTAGTTACCCACACAGGGTATACAAGCAAGACAAAGCTTTGTATGGTCTTCATCAGGCACCAAGAATGTGGTATGAAACATTGTCATCTTTCTTGCTCAAGGATGGTTATAAAAGGGGAACCATTGATCAGACTCTCTTCCTTAAACATGATCATCAAGACCTCTTGGTTGTCCAAATCTATATGGATGATATCATTTTGGGGTCAACAAACAAGAGATTGTGTGAAGACTATAGGAACCTCTGAGGTTATGAGGCTGATGCAACCAAAGGATACCAAAACAACCAAGTCTTCCAACATGCACTAAGGAACAAAGAAGAACTAGCTTCGAAAGTTTTACACACTCAAGTAAAATGCTAAGTGTAAAATCTTCCAAAGCCAATGCTCAGAAGAAACTACCGAGGAAACTTTACACTAAGTGTCAAGTCTTCCGAAGCCAAAGAATCAACTCTTCCGAAGGTTAAAGATGAAGTCTTCCGAAGCTCTCAAGACAAAGTCTTCCGAAGCTGAATAAAGATAAGATTGATTACTTTAGAAGAGAGAGAAAAGACACTTTTTCTATCAACTTTATCATAAAGCAACCTCCTGTCCGCTGCATGCTCTGGTGGTTCACCAACTATCATAAGTTGGTGAAACTTCCATGCTTTATGATAAAGTAGATAAGGTCTTTGTCTGCAAGTTTTTGTATTTGTTTCTTTTTTGGCTTTTTGTAATAGGAAAGTCAGTGAGCTATGGCCTGTTATAGTCACTAGTCAAAAGGCAATCTGCCTTTTGACTTTAGGCTGATCTTGTTGTCTAGATTAGTCACATCCAACTGTCTTTTTGCATATTGATGGTTGTAGGTTTAGTATAAAGAGTCAAAGGTTCTTGTATTTCTGAGATCAGTGCAAACACCTATAATAGAACCTAAGAAGCAATATACTACTTCCTTGAAAATTATTTCTTGTGTTCTTGCTCTTACTTTACTTGTGTTGTGCATTGTATCATCTGTTTAAAGTTCTAAGTTCCCCATTTGAATTGTTAAGTGATCCTTAAGATCCTTCTAAGTGTGTTAACTAAGTGCAAAGTCCCTTTTTAATGGTCCTGCATTTGGTATCAGAGCATTCCAGGCTCTTGTTTTCAAGATCTCACCATCTTCAAAATCTCTTAGTAACACACATCACTTAACTCTTCAAATGGCAGCTATCTCCAAAGCTGATATGGAAACTTGAACAATGACAAAGTCCCCACTAATCACTCCTGAGGATTTTGACACTTGGTGTCAAAGAATGGAAGGCTTTATCAAGTCTCAAGATTCCAGGATCTGGGATTCTATTGTCAATAGACCTCATGTACCATGCACCTCTTCAGCTGCTACTGGTGGTGGCATGATACCAAAGGAGAGGGCTGACTTTTCTGATGAAGACTAGAAAAGAATTGACATTGATTAGAAAGCCATGACAGCCCTCCAAACTGCTCTTCCAAACTCCATCTATAGAGGTTTCAAGAAGTGCAAGACCGCTAAACAGCTATGGGATGCACGAAAACTG
The DNA here is from genome assembly GCA_025506505.1 of Flaveria sonorensis. NCBI lineage: Eukaryota > Viridiplantae > Streptophyta > Magnoliopsida > Asterales > Asteraceae > Flaveria > Flaveria sonorensis. Next base: position 5,203 of record JACCIY010001235.1, on the reverse strand, counting down.
ATGTATGAGGGTTCAAATGAAGCCAAGGAGAACAAGAAGGATCTCCTGAAGCAACAGTTTGAAAATTTCACCTTCAAGATAGGTGAAACCATGACTCAACAATACTTCAGGTATATTGAGATTGTGGATACTCTGGCTGATGTTGGGGTAACTATTGAGAATAGGGATATTGTTAGGAAGTTCATGTCCTCTCTTCCAAGACAATGGACACACTACTGTGTGGTCATTAAGAGGACTGAAAACCTCAAGACCCTTACTTTCACTGAGTTGTATGGGATACTCAGTGGATACCAGATAGAGATGAATATGCAAAATTCATTTGGTAGCCCCAACACTCACCAGAGTTCAGCCCTTCATGTGGTTGAAAGGGATAGCAGAGAACCACAGCATCATCTCATTGGCTACCTTGGGACTTCATAAAAAGGTCCTTTCATCACCTTCCCGGAGACACCAAGAGAGAGCTACATCCAAGGAAGTCCCTTCCAAGAGACAAACTCCTCTCAAGCCTTTGTTTCCACTGATGAAAGTTCAGGCAACTTTCTCTTTACTCTTGAAGACCTGGACTGTATCCATCCAGATGATCTGGAATATATGGAGATAGTCTAGAAGATGGCTCTTCTCACTCACAGAGCCCAGAAATTCTACAAGAGGACTGGGAGAAGGTTTCCTAGCAATGCTGCCAGTGGCAAGTTTGGGCTGGACAAGAGCAAAGTCAAGTGTTATAACTGTAACCAGATGGGACACTTTGCTAGAGAATGCAAGGCACCTAAATCAAATAGTGGCCAAGCCTCATCCAGGCCAAACTACACTGAAGGAGGGCACCAGAATGAGAAGCCAAGACAGCAAGCTGCAGTTGCTGTTGAAGAAGAAGGCTTTGACTGGAGCTTTCAAGCTGAAGATGCATCTCCAAACCAAGCACTCATGGCTAACCACGATGAAGCCAAGGTACTTGAACATCTTTGCTCTCCTGATTGTATTGCTAAAGTAAACAGATACAGGTCCTACAACTTGGAAATGAGATATAAAATTAAGTCCTTAAATATTTTAAAAGCTAATTTTAAAATAGCTGAAAATGACTATAAACTTAAGATAGAAGATCTAGAAAAAACAGTTTCAACTCTTAAACATGAGCAAACAAATTACAGGACTCAAATTAAGGATCTCATTACCAAGTTGACTGAATGCCAGGCTGAGCTTGTGATCAGCAAAGCAAGGGCAGAAAAATTTGTTCTTGAAGAAGAAACCTTCAAGAACATGATATCCTCATCTCTGCATGCAAAAGTGTGTTATCAGAACAAGCAGGGACTGGGATCTAGTGAGATAGCTCCTCCACACTCTCTACTATTAGTTAGATCTCCAAGGTGTGGAACTGGTCAAGATGAGCTTCCATCCATAGACCCCAGTGATGAAGAGGATGAAGAGGAGAAGGTGAGGGATGACTTTGAGGTGAGTGAAAAGAGTAAATCCAAAAAGGTCACCATGCTTCTAAGGAGGAAAAAGAAGCTGGTTTGAGCAAAACCAAAAGGAAGAACTTGATCAGAAGAGCAAAGAGAAGATCAAGAAAAGCTCAAGAGGTCAAGACCACCTTTGATCCTAACAAAAACAAGTATTTGTCTCTACAGGGTTCAAGGTGATAAAAGCTAAAGATCCTGCCAAGAATTCTAGTACCAAGAGTTCTACTTCAGCTTCAACTCACTTCAGCAACAACAAAAAGATTGATCAACTGTGTGTCACTGCTACACAGCCTGAACCATCCATTTCTAAAAGCAATCTTCACCCTAAGAAGCCTACTGCATCATCTAAAATGTGAAAGAGGAAAAGGAAAGGGTTCAAGCTCAGTCTTCTTTGGAAAAGAAGGCTCTTAGAAGAAAACATATAGACTGCGTTATGTGTGGTAGTATCTCACATCTGGCTAAGGATTGTCAATACAATCCAAAGGGTACTATCCTCATGATCAAGAAGAAAACTTCTGAGAGCCAGAAGAAACAAACAGCTTCAGAAGGAAAATCTATTTCCTTCGGAAGCTTTAAAATGAAGAAAAAGGCAAATGAACCATTGTCTTCGGAAGGAAAATTGGTCTCGAAAGAAAGGAATGCTTCTGAAGTACTGAGGCCTGCTACAGTGAAAGCAAGATCTTCCGAAGGATCAGTCTCCAAAGCTTCCGAAGCCACAAAAGCTTCCGAAGCATTAAAGGTCAAGACCAATCTTTCAAAGGTGGTGTGGAAGATGAAGGAAGACCATGTGGCTAAAAGTTCATCATCAGACATAGCAAATGATCCCCAAAGCCTGAGCATAGGATCTATTATTGTTTCATTGCCTTTAAATCATTCTAATAAGCCCAAGACCAATGAGGCTTGGGTTTCCAAATGCAACTAAATCATCTCTTTTTGTGCAGGGACAGCTAAAGACCAACAAAAATATATGGATTGTTGATAGTGGCTGCTCCAGGCACATGACTAGCAATGAGTCCTTGCTTCAAAACTTTGAAAGGATTGATGGAGGACCAGTTGCTTTTGGGGGAGATGTAGGAGGGTACATTACTGGCAGGGGCAAGGTTACAAATGGTAAGCTCAGCATTAAGAAGGTAAACTTTGTCAAAGAGCTTGGATACAATCTTCTGAGTGTGTCCCAATTTTGTGACCAAAAACATCATATGCTCTTTACTGAGCATGAGTGCATTGTTCTCAAGCCTGGGGTTGACATTCCTCCTGAGCATATTTTGCTTAGAGCCCCAAGAGAGGAAACATGTACAAGATGGACTTGCAGGAAGCATCTCCATCTGGAGAGGTTTCTTGCTTTCTATCTAAAGCAAATAGTGATGAGTCTCTCTTTTGGCATAAGAGAATGTGCCATGTAAACTTTAAAAACATGAATAAACTGATTAAGAATGATTTGGTAACTGGAATACCAAAGAAAGAGTTGATAAGTGATGACCACTGTGTTGCATGCCTGAAAGGGAAGCAACACAAAGTGTCTCACAAGCCAAAGGAAATGAACTCTATCACTACTCCCCTACACTTGTTACATATGGATCTGTTTGGCCCTACAGTGTAATGAGTCTAGGAAGGACCTCATACTATTTAGTGATCATAGATGATTTCACAAGATTCACTTGGGTGTTTTTCCTTAGAACTAAGGATAAAACCCTTGAAATCTTAAAGAATTTCATTCTGAAAATTAAGAATCAATCTGATCACAAGGTCAAAATCATAAGATGTGATCAGGGAACCAAATTTAAAAACCAAATCCTTGATACATTTTGTATTGAGAAGGGTATTTCAAGACAATATAGTGCTCCCAGGACTCCTCAGCAAAATGGTGTTGCTGAGAGGAGAAACAGGACACTTATTGAAGCTGCAAGAACTATGTTGTCTGACTCTAAGCTACCCATCACCTTTTGGGCAGAGGCTGTCAACACAGCCTGCTATGTGCAGAACAGAGTTTTAGTAGTTAAGACACATGGTAAGACTCCTTATGAACTATGGCACAAAAGGAGACCATTTATTGGTTTTCTCAGATCATTTGGATGTCCTTGCACCATCTTGAATACCAAAGATCAAATAGCTAAGTTTGCTAAGAAATCAAATGATGGACATTTTGTTGGATACTCTTCTCAAGCCAAGGCTTAAAGAGTATACAATCTCAGAACAAGAATCATTGAGGAGTCAGTCAATGTGACTTTCAATGAACACACACCCTGTGTGAAAGGTTCTGGTCCGGATTAGCTATTTGATCTTGAGTTAGTTACCAACTGTTTTAACAAATCTTGTGAGAATGTTTCAGGATCTATGGATAACAGGTCAATAGAGGATCCTGACCCAAGATTTGAGCTGAGAAGACCAAACAAGAAGACTACTTCAGCTCCAATAGTGACTAACCCTGTCATTGAGGCTCCAATCAACACAAGCATGACAAATACTGCTGATTCAACTGAATTACCCTCAAAGTCTAGTTCAGAGGCTCAGAATTCAGGTGAAGGAACCTCCAATGCAGGAGGAATGGATGGTGGTGATAGTGATCAAGATTTCTTGATGCTGATAACCCTCCATTGAAGACAACATCATGATGTCACACACTCATTGGATCAATTTCTCTTGATAAGTGTGCTGATGTGGTGGGGGGTTCTTCTTTGCCAGATCAGAATTTCTCTAATCTTGATCTGTCCAACCAACTTGCTGTGATTCTCAACTCAGGATCACAAGTCACATCCCACCACAAACATCATTGGAATTGTTACTCAGGGGTAAGAACAAGATGACAAACTCATGATAGCCATGTTTGCCTACATTCTTGTTTTCTTATCCCAAATAAGACCTAAGAAAGTTGATGAGGCTCTAAAGGGATGGAAGCTGGATTGAAGCAATGCAAGAAGAGTTGCTTCAAATCAAAAGACAGAAGTGTGGAACTTGTGCCCTCTTCCTCAAGGAAGACTGTCATAGTACCAAGTGGGTATTTAGGACAAGAAGGATGATAGAGGGATCATCATCAAAAACAAGGCTAGACTGGTTGTCCAAGGATACACACAAGAAGAAGGAATTGATTATACTGATGTCTTTGCTCCTGTAGCAAGACTTGAAGCTGTAAGGATAATTCCTGGCTTATGCTGCATCCAGGATTTCAAGGTCTACCAGCTTGATGTGAAGTGTGCTTTCTTTATGGGGTGATTGATGAAGAAGTTTTATATTAAACAACCACCTGGCTTTGCAGACCCAGATCATCCTGATTATGTCTGCAAGCTTGATAAGCCCTTTATGACTACATCAAGCTCCAAGAAAGTGGTATGAGACACTATCAAACATACCTCTGCAATCATGGATACAAAAGAGTACGATTATAGGAACTCTCTTCATCAAAGATACAGGGAATGACACATTGCTAGTTCCGATATATGTAGATGACATCATCTTTGGTTCAACTAATCCAAGCTCTGCAAAGACTTTGACATGCTGATGAAGAATAGATTTGAAATGAGTGCCAAGGGGGAACTCCAATTTCTTTCTAAGAATTCAAGTGAAGCAGGTTGAAGATGGCATCTTCATTAGTCAGTCAAAGTATGTACAGGACATACTTACAAGGTTCAAATGACTAATTGTAAGTTTCTAAGACACCCATAGCCAGAAACATTCCTTGGTCTTGACCTTTAGGTAGGACCCACTTGCGGATTTCAAAGTTATTTTTGCTTTAACTTTGTTTCAAATCCTGA
>JACCIY010001694.1:0-36235 GCA_025506505.1 Flaveria sonorensis | reverse complement strand
GCCTCCACCGCTGTCAGCACCACTGCCGGCCTCCACCGCCGTCTTCCATCCCCGCCAGCCCCCACCGCAAGCTACCACCCCCCCCACCAGCTCCTATCGTTGCTCCGGCCCCATCATCCATCCTCACCACCCACCATTTCCTTTAGTTCTTTAAATGAAACACATAACCATAACGCCATCATCATCCGACCACAACCTCACCACCACCACCATCATCGCATTATCACCACCGTCTCCCCATCCACTGCCACTTCCTCCCCATTGAACAATGTTGTTGCCTACAAGCCCTAAAATCAAGAATCCCTAATTAGGGTGGGGGAACCGACAATGTGTTTGCCATTGATTGTGGTGGTGTCATCAGATTGGTGGGTCGGACGAAATGTTTTGATGGTGGCCGATGGTGGTGGCTATATGGTGGTGGTCTAACCTTCTGACAAAATTAGGATTTTTAGTGTTGGTTGCTCCCGTCTATGATGGCGCTAGTATTGACCAAGCCCCCAAGGTGGTGGCTGCGACATTAGTCCCCACGAGGCTAAATGGTCGGCGGGGACGTGGATTTAGTAGTGGTGATGGTCTGAAGAGTGGAAGGTGGATTTAGTGGCGGTGGATTTACACAAATGGCCCCTGAATCAAATAGATATATAAAGTTGCAAATTAGTCCCTTAAGGGTATATTAGTCATTTTATTTAAATTTAACAGAAAAGTTAACGTCTGTTAGTCTTAATACCCATTTTCGTTACAAAATTGAAAACAGAATACCCTAACCTGTTACAAAAACTCTTAATATACCCAAACCTGTTATTTTAAATAAACCCATGGACCATTTATGTAATTAACTCTTTTAATATTTATTAACGTTGTGTTCCCGAGTTTATTTAAGAAGAAAAAGAAATGAATCGGAAGGAAATTAAAAAAATTTGTGTTCCAGAGTTTTTTTAAAAGAAAATGGGAGAAAAGTAAGAAAGTTGTGTTCTCAAGTTCGTTAAGTAGAGAAAAGAAGGGAACGTTAAGCCTAAATGAATCCTTTTGGAAGGAAATGAGAAAAAGAAAAGAAAGGGAAATGAAAAAAAAAAAAGAAAAGGAAAAGAAAAGAAATTCTCTTTTCTTTTATCTCGTAAGTAAACTCGGGAACACAACGTAAATTACAAGGAACGTCGTTAAACTAAGTGGTTTTACATTGTATGTTCTTTACACTAGTTAACGTTAGATTTTTAGTTAACGTGGTCCATGTGGTATTAGCTAGTTAAGTGGTTTAAGAGTAAACTAGCATTCAGCCCCATGTGTCGATGGGGGCGTAAAATCGTGTCAAGTAGCATCAAGTTACATACCAACACCAAAAAACTCATAAACAAGGAAATTAAACCAAAGAAAAATAGACATAAAAACATTGTACCATGCATATGCGTTACGGCATGTGAACTTGTATAATTAAAACGAAAAGTAAAAGACAACGCAACTGTTAAACAGAAAAAATAGATATAAAAATGTTGAACAAAATCGCACGTTGCACTAAGTTAAATCGAAAATTTTAAGCCGAAATGTAAAACGAAAATTTATAAAGATAAAAGTATATGAGACTAAAGTTGAAAGTGAAAAAAGTATTAGGGTCAAAAGTAAAATATGAAAATTATAGAGTTAAAAGTAACAAAATAATAATAAAGTAAAGCAAAATAATATACATCTACTAAACATAAACAAACCATAATGCACAACAAAGTTGATACTTAGTATTATATAAATTATGGTTTTAGTTCAGTGGTTTAATAGTATGATCATTTTAACCAACAGTTTAGAATGGTCTGATTTAATCATTATGGTTTATAATCTATCAGAAGTAACTGCAGTCCCCTAACGTCATCCAATTTTTTCGTTCATTTTTGTGAAAAACCAAATACCATTTACTATCACTCATTTAGCAAGGTCGGTGGGAGGTCCCACCGGCCTTGTCACGTGTCAATTAATCATTGGACCACACCTTAAAATTTCTTTTTTTTCTCCGCATTTAGTTTATATATATATATATATTATATATATATATATATATATATATATATACCCGTTTCACAATAATACTTAAACTATAAGTGCAGGACCGTTAAGGGTACTTAAGCTTACACTTAGTTAACATACTTAGGATGATCTTAAGTTCACTTAACAATTCAAATAGAGAACTGTGAACTTTTACTGAAGATATAAGACAAACACAAGTAAAAACAGAACAATAACAAGAGCACAAGATAATTTTCAAGGAATTGTATATTGCTTCTCTAGTTCTATTACAAGTTTTGTACAAGTATATATGAATACAAGAACCGGAGACTACTTATACTACATCCTACAACCGTCAAGATGCAAAAAGACAGTTGGAAGTGACTAATTTAGACAACAAGATCAGCCTAAAGTCAAAAGGCAATTGCCTTTATGACTAGTGACTATGACATGCCATAGCTCACTGACTTTCCTATTACAAAAAGTCAAAAAGGAACAAAACATAACTTGCAGGCAAAGACCTTATCTACTTTATCATAAAGCATGGAAGTTTCACCAAATGATAGTTGGTGAACCACCAGAGCATAAAGCGGACAGTAAGTTGTTTTATGATAAAGTTGATGGAAAAGGTATCTTTTCTCTCTCTTCAGAAGAAAATCATCTTGTCTTTAATCAGCTTCGGAAGACTTTGTCTTGAGAGCTTTGGAAGACTTCATCTTTTACCTTTGGAAAGTTGAGTCTTTGGCTTCGAAAAACTTTACACTTGGAGTATTTTTCTAAGTTAAGTGTAAAGCTTCCGCAGCAGTTTCTTCTGAACTTTGTCTTCGGAAGATTTTACACTTAGCATTTCTCTTGAGTGTGTAAAACTTTCGAAGCTGGTTCTTCTTTGTTCCAAAGTGCATGTTAGAAGACTTGATTGTTTTGGTATCCTTGGTTGCATCAGCCTCTTAACTTCAGAGGTTCCTACAAACTCCCCCTAGGCTGATGCTACCAAAACAAAGGTTCTTTAGACTGGGATAGTTCATATGAGGATCTTCAGAATTCCTTCCTTCATCAGCAGATCTGGATTCTTCAGACTCATGAAGTACCTTCTCATGTCATAGAGATCATGCAGAGGGAGTTCAAGCATGTCATTTGTGAAGTAGACATATTGTTCTCCCTGATCTCTAGTGACATACCATCTGTCTGGATCTTCAGCAAATGTCCATGACAGAATTTGTCTTCCACAGAAAGAGGCTCTACTATGATAGAGTTGGTTAAGAGTCCTCTTCATGCACTTCCTCAGGATATTCTGACTTATCCTGAGGTTGGAGGTGGATAACTTTCTTCTTTTCTTTCTTAGTTGATGATCTTCTTCTGGTCATCCTCTTTTTCCTCCCTGATGATTTTAACTGAGAGGATTGGTGTAACAACCGAGCTCAAGGTCATAATTCTAACCTTTAACCTCCCGCATCATTATCCATACAATTAATAATAATGTAATATCATTATTATTATTATTATTATTAGTGATATATTGCTACTGCTTCTATTGTCATTTTATTATTTCATGTGCCATTTTGTATGATTTAGTCAAATCTAGCCTTAGCATAGAATAACTTCGTGTTCCGGGAAAGTTAATTTGTCACCCTTGCAATTGAATTTTAATTGAAACAATTAAAATGTGTGCATACCACATAATTCACGGTTTAACATATACATATACATACTTAATACTTAAACAACTAACTAGAATTACCACTTAAAATACTACACAACAAAATATACTACATAATAACAATTACCATTAAAATAAAATCAAATAAACCCTACTAAAAGCCAAACTCGGCCACCCCCCCTTCACCCACTCTCCATCCACCTTGAACCCCCCAAAACCCACCTTCACACTCCACTTTTCATTTGCATGCAAGACCACTTTCAACCCTCATCCTCTCACTCTCTCTTCCTTCCTCTCAGTTTCTTTCAGCAAAAAACACACACACACCACGATTTCCAGCTCCATTCCAGCCAAGTTTTCTAAGAACAACATCATTCCAACATCATCCAAGCTTCAAACAAGCAAGGAAGTGCCATTTTGAGAGATCTTGGTGCATGGTTCTTGCAAGCCGGAGACTCTCCAGCCTTTGTTCGAGATTCTACAGCTCATATTGTTCATTTCAACCCTCAAAATCGTGAACCACTCAAAGTGTAAGCATCTACACACCCGAACCATGTACATCATGTGTTATTCTTTCTTTAATCTACCAAAAACCTTACTTTCTTTGTTCTAACAGAAGCTCGCTGCTATAACCTTGTTCTTGAGGAGCTATTAACATCCTTGAAGGTATCTCATTCGATTTATTAGTCATTCTATGGGTGGAACACGAGTTACACCATGAAAACCCTCTTTTTGGGTGATTTGCGCATCATCTAATCCTTATGTCTTGAAACCTCCGAACCAAAGCTTTTAATCTGATTATAAATGGTTTATAAAACTCTTAATAACCTGTTTTTAAAGTTACAAAAGGATTTGGTAATGTTTAAGCATGATCTATAACGTTTTACATGTGTGTAATGGGTGAAAATGGTGAAATCACGATTCTACATCTTGTTCTTTGGTTATATGCTAAACCCGTGAGTTAGAATCATTATTTCAGTAAGTTCTGGATGTTATTGGGTGTATGAGGTGATGTCAAAGGCCGAAAAGTAATAAAAGTAGGGATTGTAAGCATTTTGAACATATTCGGGGACCCGAAAGGTGGTAAAATGACTTAAAAGTAAGAGAAATTAGAGTATGACCATGTAAAAAGAATTCCAGGCTTTAAAAAAGTTAATAAAGTGATTTAAATCTGATTTGTTGAATAAATGGTCAAAAATGCTTTAAATGGAATTTTTAATTAAAAACTTAACCCGGTGATTTTTGGAAGAAAATCATGGAAATGCAAGAATAACCTAAAATCTATGGGAACCATGTTATTTAGTAATTTGGGAACTTTAAGACTTAAAGATGGTGAAAAATTGGTCAAACATGACTTCGAACGGTCGATTTCGGGTAAAAACGCATTTTGACGGGTTAAACTTAAAAATTAGACTTTCAACCAAATGAGCTTAAAATACATTATAGTCAGATTATAAAACTTATTAAAGTCCTTAAATAATATTTAAAGTTTTAAGACATAAAACTATAAGATTTAATGCTTAACCGTTAAAAACCTTCGGTTTTACCATACCGGTAACTTAAAACATATGTTTACCAACTCAAATTTAAAATATGGAGAATTTGGGAGTTTAACTTATTTATAATTTAATATTTAATTCCAAAATTTGTTATTTGGTCATAAAGGTCATTAAATGTAAAGAAACAAACTTTAGAGTAGAAATTGTAAATTCTGAAACTTGAAGGGCTAAACTGTAAATTCTACCAAAACTCTATAAATCAACCCTATGGACCAGTAATCACTTGGTAAACTTAATTTAACTTGTATCAATGACCTAATAGTGCAAAAATCTATATTTTTTTCCTTAAGAAACCATGACTTTCTATAAAAGGAAACTTTCGAATGCAAGCCTTAGCAAATATAAGCTAGTTGAACATTTAACCTCTTAACACATTTTGTCTACCTTGTAAGACCCTAGAACTAGTGGCTTATCACTTAATCTTGATGGTAGGGTGCTAGACTTGAAACTTTCCCGGTACACAAAGAACCCGTTGCTTGAAACCCTAAGGTGAGTTCTAGTGTTCCCTTTTTACTACTGTTTTTGGGATGAAGCATGCTCTGTTTAAACTGAACTATTTCAGTGCTATATTATGATGCTATATGTTGTGGAAATGTTAGAACCTGCTTTTACTTTTATCACGATCATTAATTCTTGTATGAACCGCTTGTTTTATATGGGTAGATCTACTTGGGGAATCCCCCACACACAGTGCCTTCCATGATGAACGGGAAGGGTACCACACTGAGATCCTGCGGGGTCGCTTGTGTCATGTGACGGGTTTTGTAAGATACTAGGGTGAACCATTCGGCAGGTATGGTCCACTGTTTGAGGCTCAGTTCTTCCTTCGGGATTAACCGGTATAACATAACTTTTGAAGAGGCAAACTGGGACTGAGTGTAGGGTTGATTGTGATCCCCACAACAATGAAACTATGATTCTTTTAAATCAAATGTGGATTCTATTGAATCTTTTTGTTTTTAAACTTTAAGCACTTGAATTCACCAACTTTTTAGTTGACACAATTTTCTTTTGAGCATGTTTCAGGTAATCCGTGATGGGAGTCTAGCTGTTGTAGAAGACCTTGACCTAGCACTGGCATTAGCTTGTTTTGTTTTTAAAACAATTTGAACAATTTACATTTGTTATTATTGGAAACAATTTGTACTGATGAATTATGTACTTGTATTGGTGGCTAGACCTACTTCTAGCCTGATTTTTCTTTAAACATTAATGCCATGTGATGTTCTCTCCTTTTGTGCTTTTATGATGGTTTGTTTCCGCTGCCATGTGTTGTTGCTAGTCTGAGACGTCCCACCCTACCTAGGCCCGGGTGTGATAGATTGGTATTAGAGCCAAAGGTTGTAGAGAAGTCGGGAATACCATAGTAGACCCTAGGCTACAACCCTGATACCTTAGGACCGTCCTTATGGGAAAGTGTTGGGATGACCGGGTTGGGTAAATTGATGATTACACTTGATCAACGTAATCATGAATTTACCAGACCGTAAATTCCAGCATGGACCTTTAGGTAATGATTGGACCTTTTGTTTGAAAGTTATGATTCCTGAAATTTTCTTTGAGTGGTCTGAAGGTTTTCTTAAAATGAACTACTTTACTTGTTATTATTTGAAGAGACTACTGATTTCTGATACTATTACATTCTGATACCTCTGGTTCTTGATACTGTTGGGATATCTGATACTATTGCCATCACTACTACTATAAGTACTATTATTATTATAATCATGAGCTATGAGAAACCAAATTACTCATGATATTTCATACAGGAAATCAAAGCTATGGTCGACAAAGGGAAGGCGCCGGCATACCCAACTGACGGTACTGCACCAACTGGGAGCCTCAAGATGGCAACACTGCGAATGGAGTACGAAGAATACCTGAGGAGATGTGGACATCCGGGCTGGATATCCGTTACATCTGACGATACTGAGACATCGGAGGACTCTTCCTTGACATCCCCCTCCAGGAGCCGAACGCGCTCCCATTCACCGCATGTCGCAGCTCCTACTCACTCACCTATCCCACCTATCGGGGATAGGGGTGCACGTGTTATCACCCGTCCTTGCAAAAGTACTAGGCCAGGACCCTCAGTCTCCTTTAGGATACCATCTCCTCCTCCACCACTTATTAGGACTCCGACACCTGCACCATCGATGTTTGACCCGCTACGACACCACCCATATGATGAGCACTGGATGCCACCAAGGCACAGCATGTATGATGGCCCTAGTGTGCTAGTTGGTGACCGGTACTCCCAGTCTAGCCTCCGGGCAAGCGACGTAGGTCCCTCTGATGCTGCATTGGATGAGATTCTGAAGACCGTCCGTCGCCACGAGCTGACACTCCAGCATGCCACTCGGACCTCTCAGTCCGCCTAGTTTCAGGCCATGATGGCTTCGCATGGGGTCCAGTGGTTGGAGCAAGAGCAAAGGAAGAAGAACTTAGGGTGGATAGGGTGGCTGAAGAAGAAGTGGATGTGAGAGCGTGGAGAAGAAGTAGGATTGTCTGTCTTTTAGACAGTTGAAGGAAACAATTTTTATTATTATCAAAACTATTATTATTTATTATGGGGGTGATGGCACCTTCCAACTTGTAAGAGTATAACTCCGATCCAATTATGTTTTGCTGATACTATTAACCCAATCTACCTATGAAACTATTTCTATTGATGCTAAATTTCGCAGGGTAATTTGTATTGAATTGCAATGTGTCATGTTATGCGTTGGGAATTTTGACTTGTGTCCATTCTGGGTGAATTGTCCTAAATTAATTTAATGGAACATATTTAGAGGTATTTAGTGGTGTGTATATTACACTCCTTCCTATTAGAACGCGGTATATTAGGATAAGTGATGCATGGGCTAATTGAAACCAATTATGAGATGCTAAACGAATTTATCTGTGATGCTACCAGAATGCCGACCAGACAAGGAACCCGTATTGGAAGACAAGGAGCTACTAGAGGTCGTCGTAAGGGAGCTAGACAGCCCGAAAACCAACCCCCTACTCCACCAGGAACTCCTCGTGGAGAGAATGCCAATCAGGGGAATGATGAGAGAATTGCCAACCTCGTAGCACAACAAATTGCTAACGCCATTCCGACCATCATCGCTCAGATCAATGCGGACCGGAGCAACCCCGATGGTAATGATGGATTCGGGAATGATGAGGGCAACAATGAGGAAGCTGAAGCATTAAGGAATGGATGCTCCTACAAAACCTTCATGGCATGCAAGCCAAAGGATTTCTATGGTACCGAGGGTGCGATAGAGACGTACTGATGGATTGATGAAATGGAAGCCATCTTAGATATCAGTGAATGTAAGATGGAACACATGGTGAGGTTTGCTTCCCAATCACTCAAGGGATCGGCACTGGAATGGTGGAAGACTGTTACTCAGCCCCGGGGAAGAAACGCTGCTAACCGAATAAGCTGGACCGAATTCAGGGAGTTGATAACCAACAAATACTGCCCAATCAATCAACTAGAGAAACTAGAGTCTGAATTCCTGAGCTTGGAAATGAAAGGTCCTAACTACACTGAGTACATCAACCGCTTCTTAGCCCTGTCTCGACTAGTGCCACACCTAGTGACACCGGAATCCAAGTGCGTAGCACGTTTCATTGGGGACTACATCCTAGAGTCAGGGGTATCGTTCGATCCTCCAGGCCCTCAACCCTACAAGCTGCGGTTGACTTCACCAGTAGTTTGACCGATGACCTAGTCAGGGCTGGGTGGACTGAACAAACCAGGATAGAAGAAAAGAGGAAGTTGATGGGTGAGAAGAGAAAATGGTTTGATGTGAAGAAAGCGATTGGTAGCAGTAGTAGGCCAAGCAAGAAGGGTGTTAAAGGTATGAGGCGCGATGACCAGAGTGAAAGGGCATGGAAGCTATACTTGGGTACAAGCCCATTCTGCAATAGGTGCAAATTGCATCATCAAGGGGAGTGCAACCTGATGCCCTGCTTCCGATGCAAACGACCAGGTCATTTAATTAAGTAGTGTACGTATGCGCCAGGTAAACAATGCTATGAGTGTGGAGATCCAGGGCACATAAGGAATAAGTGCCCTAAGCTGGGGAGAGATAAGGATGCCAGACCCAACAAGCCCAAGGGAAGAGCATTCGTGATGGATCCAGCCAGTGCTCGTAAGGAACCTGATATGGTCAATGGTACGTTCCTTATAAACAACCGTCCTGCTACCGTTTTATTTGATACTGGAGCAACTGCATGTGTCCTGACTGATACGTTTATCGTAGAATTAGCTGACGGTAACATCTTAGAAACTAATGAAGTCATCAAAGATTGCTTAATGAATCTAGAAGGAAGTACATTTAAGATAAATTTGATGCCTATTAAGCTAGGAGGATTCGATGTGGTTGTTGGTATGGATTGGCTGGCTAGGCATAGAGTCGAAATCGTGTATGATGAACGCCTACTTATGATACCTTTGAGCGATGGAAAGGTGATAGTTGTCCATCGTGAAAGAAGTAACACGCTATATCCTATGATATCCCATCTAAAGGCTACCAAGAGTCTCATGAAGGGATGCCCAGCTTTCATAGTCTATGTAATGAAAGTAAGAGAGGAAAAGAAGATTGAGGATATACCAGTGGCTTCTGAATATCCGAAAGTATTTCCCGAAGACCTACCGGGACTCCCTCCGACTCATCAGGTTGAGTTCCAAATAGATTTATTGCCTGGAGCTGCGCCAGTAGCCAAGGCACCGTACCGACTTGCCCCTCCCTAGATGAAAGAACTAATGCTACAAATCCAAGAGCTACTCGACAAGGGGTTTATACGACTGAGTGTTTCTCCATGGGGTGCCCCGGTACTATTCGTGAAGAAGAAGGATGGAACCCTACGTATGTGTATTGATTACCGGGAACTAAACAAGGTGACAATAAAGAATCGTTACCCTCTTCTGAGAATCGATGACCTATTCGATCAACTGCAGGGGGCAAGCTATTTTTCCAAAATAGATTTAAGATCAGGGTACCATCAACTAAAGATAAGAGAGGAAGACATACCCAAAACAACCTTTAGAACTAGATATGGACATTATGAGTACCTGGTCATGCCCTTTGGACTGACTAATGCACCAGCGGCATTTATGGATCTCATGAACCGAGTGTGTCGCCCATATCTAGACAAATTTGTGATTGTATTTATCGACGACATCCCGATCTACTCCCGTAGTAAGGAAGAGCACGAGAAGCACCTTAGGTTGATTCTCGAGTTGCTCAAGAATGAGCAACTATATGCCAAGTTCTCCAAATGTGAATTTTGGATGCGAGAGATCCAATTTCTAGGGCATGTCGTAAATAAAGATGGAATTCAAGTGGACCCTTCAAAGATAGAGGCTATTAAGAACTGGAAAATTCCGGAAACTCCTACAGAGATAAGGCAGTTCCTTGGATTGGCGGGATACTACAGAAGGTTTATCAAGGACTTCTCACGCATTGTGCAATCGTTAACTGCTTTGACTAAGAAGAATACAGCCTTTGTGTGGGAACAAGATCAAAATGAAGCATTTGAAACACTCAAGGAAAAGCTGTGTAGTGCTCCTATCCTCGCCCTCCTAGAAGGAGTTGAAGATTTCATGGTCTATTGTGACGCCTTGCATCAGGGACTAGGATGCGTGCTAATGCAGCGCAACAAGGTAATTGCTTATGCATCAAGACTGCTGAACAATCATGAGAAGAACTAAACAACGCATGATCTAGAATTGGGTGCCGTGGTGTTTGCACTCAAAATATGGAGGCACTATCTCTATGGCACGAAGTGCATTATCTACACTGACCATAGAAGTTTGCAACACATTCTTGATCAAAAAATGCTAAACATGCATCAGAGAAGATGGGTTGAGCTATTGAATGATTACGAATGCGAAATCCGCTACCATCCCGGCAAGGCCAATGTAGTGGCAGATGCCTTAAGCAGGAAAGAAAGAGAAAAACCCCTTCATGTCCGTGCCTTAAGGATGAGCGTGTATACCGACCTTATTGCAAGACTAAAAGAAGCTCAAGGCGAAGCGCTAAAGGAAGATAAATTAGCAGAGGAGTTGTTAACATGAATGGAGAAGCGGTTAGAGTTGAGTAATGATGGTATATATAAACATGAAGGGAGAACGTGGGTACCGAAGTACGGGGGAGTTAGAGAGGTAATCCTAGATGAAGCCCACAAATCTAGGTACTCAATTCACCACGGAAGTGAAAAAATGTACCAAGACCTAAAGGCACTTTTCTGGTGGCCTGGAATCAAGAAATCAATCGCCATTTATGTTGGGAAGTGTCTAACGTGCGCCATGGTAAAGGCTGAAAATCAAAAACCATCAGGGACGTTACAACAGCCTGAAATCCCAGGATGGAAATGGGATAACGTCACGATGGACTTTGTTACAAAGTTACCCAGAAATTTCAGAGGTCATGATGCTATCTGGGTAATAGTGGATCGGTTAACTAAATCAGCTCACTTCTTGCCGATTCGAGAAGACAACGACCTGACAAAGCTGGCCCAACTGTACATCGATGAAATAGTAACCAGGCATGGGGTGCCACTATCAATCATCTCTGACCGTGATAGTCGCTTCACTTCTCGTTTCTAGAAGTCACTCCAGCAGGCTCTAGTTGATGATCTTTTCTGGCCATCCACTTTTTCCTCCCTGATGATTTTAACTGAGAGGATTGGTGTAACAACCGAGCTCAAGGTCATAATTCTACCTTTAACCTCTTGCATCATTATCCATACAATTAATATTAATGTAATATCATTATTATTATTATTATTATTATTAGTGATATTATTGCTACTGCTTCTATTGTCATTTTATTATTTCATGTGCCATTTTGTATGATTTAGTCAAATCTACCCTTAGCATAGAATAACTTCATGTTCCAGGAAAGTCAATTTGTCACCCTTGAAATTGAATTTTAATTGAAACAATTAAAATGTGTGCATACACACATAATTCACGGTTTAACATATACATATACATACTTAATACTTAAACAACTAACTAGAATTTACCACTTAAAATACTACACAAGAAAATAATACTACATAATAAAATTACCATTTAAATATAAATCAAATAAACCCCACTAAAAGCCAAACTCGGTCGCCCCCCCTTCACCCATTCTCCATCCACCTTGAACCCCCCAAATCCCACCTTCACACTCCACTTTTCATTTGCATGCAAGACCACTTTCAACCCTCATCCTCTCACTCTCTCATCTCTTCCTCTCGGTTTCTTTCAGCAGAAAACACACACACACCACGATTTCCAGCTCCATTCCAGCCAAGTTTTCGAAGAACAACATCATTCCAACATCATCCAAGCTTCAAACAAGCAAGGAAGTGCCATTTTGAGAGCTCTTGGTGCACGGTTCTTGCAAGCCCTAGACTCTCCAGCCTTTGTTCGAGAGTCTACAGCTTATATTGTTCATTTAAACCCTCAAAATCATGAACCACTCAAAGTGTAAGCATCTACACACCCGAACCATGTACATCATGTGTTATTCTTTCTTTAATCTACCAAAACCCTTACTTTCTTTGTTCTAACAGAAGCTTTCTGCTATAACCTTGTTCTTGAGGAGCTATTAACATCCTTGAAGGTATCTCATTTGATTTATTAGTCATTCTATGGGTGGAACACGAGTTATTTTGGGTGATTTGCGCATCATCTAATCCTTATGTCTTGAAACCTCCAAACCAAAGCTTGTAATCTGATTATAAATGGTTTATAAAACTCTTAATAACCTGTTTTTAAATTTACAAAAGGATTTGGTAATGTTTAAGCATGATCTATAACGTTTTACATATGTATAATGGGTGAAAATGGTGAAATCACGATTCTACAACTTGTTCTTTGGTTATATGCTAAACCCGTGAGTTAGAATCATTATTTCAGTAAGTTCTGGATGTTATTGGGTGTATGAGGTGATGTCAAAGGCCGAAAAATAATAAATGTAGGGATTGTAAGCATTTTGAACATATTCGGGGACCCGAAAGGTGGTAAAATGACTTAAAAGTAAGAGAAATTAGAGTATGTCCATGTCAAAAAGAATTTCAGGCTCTAAAAGAGTTAATAAAGTGATTTAAATTGGATTTGTTGAATAAATGGTCAAAAATGCTTTAAATGGAATTTTTAATTAAAAACGGGTATTAACCGGGTGATTTTTGGAAGAAAATCATGGAAATGCAAGAATAAACCTAAAATCTATGGGAACCATGTTATTTCAGTAATCTGGGAACTTTAATACTTAAAGATTGTGAAAAATTGGTCAAACATGACTTCGAACGGTCGATTTCGGGTAAAAACGCGTTTTAACGGGTTAAACTTAAAAATTAGACTTTCAACCAAATGAGGTTAAAAATACATTATAGTCAGATTATGAAAATTATTAAAAGTCATTAAAATAATATTTAAAGTTTTAAGACATAAAACTATAAGATTTAATGCTTAACTGTTAAAAACCTTCGGTTTTACCGTAACCGGTAACTTAAAACATATGTTTACCAACTCAAATTTAAAATATGGAGAATTTGGGAGTTTAACTTATTAATAATGTAATATTTAACTCCAAAAATCTGTTATTTGGTCATAAAGGTCATTAAATGTAAAGAAACAAACTTTAGGGTAGAAATTGTAAATTCTGAAACTTGAAGGGCTAAACTGTAAATTCTGGAAAAACTCTATAAATAGACCCTATGGACTAGTAATCACTTGGTAAACTTATTTTAACTTGTATCAATGACATAATAGTGTAAAAATCTATATTTTTTTCCTTAAGAAACCATGACTTTCTATAAAAGGAAACTTTCTAATGCAAGCCTTAGCAAATATAAGCTAGTTAAACATTTAACCTCTTAACACATTTTGTCTACCTCGTAAGACCCTAGAACTAGTGGCTTATCACTTAATCTTGATGGTAGGGTGCTAGACTTGAAACTTTCCCGGTACACGAAGAACCTGTTGCTTGAAACCCTAAGGTGAGTTCTAGTGTTCCCTTTTTACTACTGTTTTTGGGATGAAGCATGCTCTGTTTAAACTGAACTATTTTTGTGCTATATTATGATGCTATATGTTGTGGAAATGTTAGAACCTGCTTTTACTTTTATCACGATCATTAGTTCTTGTATGAACCGCTTGTTTTATATGGGTAGATCTACTTGGGGAATCCCCCACACACAGTGCCTTCCGTGATGAACGGGAAGGGTACCACACTGAGATCCTGCTAGGTCGCTTGTGTCATGTGACAGGTTTTTGTAAGATACTAGGGTGAACCATCCGGCAGGTATGGTCTACTGTTTGAGGCTCAGTTCTTCCTTCGGGATTAACCGGTATAACATAACTTTTGAAGAGGCTAGCCGAGACTGAGTGCAGGGTTGATTGTGATCCCCCACAACAATGAAACTATGATTATTTTAAATCAAATATGGATTCTATTGAATCCTTTTGTTTTTAAACTTTAAGCACTTGAATTCACCAACTTTTTAGTTGACACAATTTTCTTTTGAGCATGTTTTAGGTAATCCGTGATGGGAGTCTAGCTGTTGTAGAAGACCTTGACCTAGCACCGTGACCCATGGCATTGCCTTGTTTTGTTTTTAAAACAATTTGAACAATTTACATTTGTTATTGTTGGAAACAATTTGTACTAATGAATTATGTACTTGTATTGGTGGCTAGACCTACCTCTAGCCCGGTTTTTCTTTAAACATTAATGCCATGTGATGTTCTCTCCTTTTGTGTTCTTATGATGGTTTGTTTCCGCTGCCATATGTTGTTGCTAGTCTGTGACATCCCACCCTACCTGGGCCCGGGGTGTGACAGTTGGTCTTTAGTACCAGGTTCTTCAGTGGATTCCCTTTCAGTTGGGATCTCCTCTCTCCAGTTTCAGAAAGAAAGGGAGGAGAACCCTGCTGTGGGTTAGAAGATGAAGTTGGCTGTTATGCAGCTTCCGGTGTAGGTGGTGTTGTCTCTATAGGTTCAACCTTTACCACAACTTCAGGTTGAGCTTGACTTGATGATGAATGAAGGTCCACAAGCTCCCCTTTTTATCTTCTGCTTGATCACCCTTATATGCTCATCTATTGTGGATAGATACATGGGACCAAGCCTCCTTTCTGAGAACCCATAAAGCTTCAAGAAGGTCATCATCCTCTGCCTATCTGCAGACTTTTTCTGACTTTTCTGGGTGATGGCTCTTGATTTTGCAGCTTCTTCCCTTTGCCTCTTCCTTGCAGCTTGTCTTTCTTTTTTGGCATGCTCTTCCAGCTGCTTATTGTATTCAAATAATATATAATCATAAGGCAAGGGAAGGAGTGTAGGTGCCTGATAGAGACTTGTGGCACTCAGGTAGTTGATCATTTTTAATCTTTCTTCTTAATCAACTGCCTGATGTTGTTCAGCAGCCACAGTCTCTGACTCAAGACTTTCTTGAACTAGGGAGAGGATAGGAATGTTCTTGTAAAGCCTTTTTCTCCTCATTTCTTCTTTGTGTTTAAGGGTCAAGGCTGCATCCTCTGCTTCCTTCCATGAGATCAAAAACAACAGATTAACTTTTCAACTCCTAAATCAAAACAAGGATCAAATGTGGCCTCCACATCAAAAGTTAATCAACAGATGTTTAAATTTCAACAAAGGTACTGTGATATATGTGATATGTACAACCATAAGACTGAAGAATGTTTCTTTAACAGGTACTGTCACATTTGTGATATGAAAAACCATTCAACAGCTGATTGTTATTTCAACAAATATTGCACCTATTATGATAAAAGAACTCACAAAACTGAGAATTGCTACTTCAGAAAGAACTCGTCGAGGAATGGATATGTTAATCCACAGTTAAGAAATGGATATGTAAATCCACAATTTCAAAGAAATCAAAGTGTTGGTTTTCAAAGATTAACAAAACAACCTTCCTTTGGCTTGAAATCTTTTTGAAGAAATAACTCTGTTTATGATGATTCTTATGCTGCAAAACCAAGACAGTATAATCAAGGAAAATTCATTCCACGATCTGTGAGAATGAATGGTGGGAAGTTTGGTAAACAAATTTTTTTGTCTGATGATTTGAAATATCTTGATGATGATCTTGAAAAATGTTACAATGTTTTAAGGAAAAAACAAATCAAAGATAATAAAAAATTTATAAGAAACAGAATTGGTAAATTTGTTAACAATAAGCCTGATTTGAAAAAGCTTCAATTTAAACAGTTTACCATTGTTGATAAATTTGGCAAGCCCAAGACCATATCGGCTTGGGTTGATAACTCAACTTAATTCTTTTTTAAATGCAGGTATGCCCGAGAAGACCTATTAACACATGGTATGTTAATAGTAGGTGTAGCGAGCATATGACAGGCAACCATGCCTTGCTTCAAGAATTTAAATTAAAAGATGGTACACATGTTGCATTCAGAGGTGATACAGGTGGAAAAATAACAGGAGAAGGAACGGTGTCCAATGGGATTATTAGCTTTGATAAAGTCAACTACTGTGCACAGTTGAACTTTAATCTTTTAAGTGTTTCCCAAATTTGTGACAAATCTTATTCTATTCTATTTGATGATTCTTTTTGTTATATTTTGAAGCCAGGTTTTCAGATAAGCAAAGAATGGGTAGTTGTTAAAGCTATTCTTGATCGAGATGTATACAAGTTAGATATGTCTCAAGTAGATCCATCTACAGAAATAACATGCCTAATTGCTAAAGCATCAAATATCGAAAGCCAATTATGGTATAGACGTCTCGGGTATTCCAACTTCAAGAACATGAACAAGCTTGTAGCAAGAAATCATGTAGTAGGTCTTCCAACAAAGAAGTTTGCTACAACAGATCACTGCTCAGCGTGTTTAAAAGGAAAGCAATACAGAGCATCTTATAAGTCCAAGCTGATAAACTCAAATTCCAAGCCTCTCCAGATGTTGCACATGGACCTATTTGGACCAACAAATATGCAGAGTATTGGAAAGAAATCTTACTGTTTAGTTATCATTGATGACTTTACAAGATTTTCATGGGTTTTCTTTTTGCATGTTAAATCTAAAATGGCTGAATTATTAAAAGAATTCATCATTAAAGTAGAAAATCAATTAGAACAAAAGGTGAAAATAATTAGAAGTGATAATGGAACGAAATTTAAAAATGCTAATATTGATAGATTTTGTGCAGAAAAAGGTATTGCACGTCAGTTTAGGGCTCCTAGAACTCCACAACAAAATGGAGTTGCTGAAAGGAAAAACAGAACTTTGATTGAAGCAGCACGGTCTATGTTAGCAGATGTCAAAATTCCAATCACTTTCTTTGATGAAGCCATATCCACTGCATGTTTCATGCAAAATCGAACATTGCTTGTGAAAGATAAACAGAAAACTCCTTGTGAGTTGATGTTTGGCAGGAAACCTAATATAGATTTTCTTAAATCTTTTGGTTATCCAGTTTTGATTTTAAATTCAAGTGATCAGCTAGTAAAATTTGATGCAAAATCTGATGAAGGATTTTTCGTTGGATATTCATCGGTTTCAAAAGCTTTTAGAGTTTATAACTCTAGAAAAATGTTATACTTGAAACTTTCAACGTTAAATTTCTTGAAAACTCTTTTCCATCAGTTGCAAATGGTCCATCTTGGTTATTTCATTTAGATTCTTTGTCAAACTCTTTCAACTCTAACTTGTTTGAATCTACAGGTCAGAAGCAGAAACAAGAAGGAGATCTCGGACCATTCAGTGATGATTCTGATTTTGATGATATGGATGACTTATGCCCAGATTATCCATTTTTCTCTTTTGTGAAAGATCTTATATTTCAGTCTGAAACTTATGATCAACCTCAATAAGCTTCAAAACATTCCTTGTCTGAAAATACCAATGTTTCACAACCTATTCCTAACGATGGTCCTGAAATTATACAATCTGAGTCCGGCACGTCATCAATTTCTGATGATGTAGTTGTTACAGATAAACTTGATTACTTTATCAACTCACCGACTCAAGTTTCTAATTTCAATCCACATTCTTCAAACTTATTGCATCAGCTTTTCGACTTGAACCAATCTAATCTGGATGTTCATATTCAAATGAATGAGATTCCAACATCTTGTGTTCACAAGAACCATCCTACATCTTAGATTATCGGTCCATTGAATGAGAGAACAACGAGAAGTCATTTAGAACAAGCAAATCTCTGCTTATACTCATGTTTTCTATCTCAAATTGTTTCTAAAAACATCACTGAAGCGTTAAAGGAGAATAGTTGGATTAAAGCAATGCAACAAGAGTTATTGCAATTTCATAAAAAAGAAGTATGGAAGCTTGTGGATTTACCTGAAGGAGAAAATGCCATACGCACAAAATGGTTGTTCCGAAACAAAACAGACGATCGGGGAATTATTGTTCGCAACAAAGCGAGACTCGTTGCACAAGGTTACACCCAAGAAGAAGGAATAGATTATGATGAAGTATTTGCTCCAGTTGCAAGACTTGAATCAATTCGTGTCTTCCTGGCTTATGCATCATTCATGAAATTCAAGGTGTATCAAATGGATGTTAAAGGTGCTTTCTTATATGGACCAATCACCGATGATGTGTATGTCAAGCAACCTCCAGGTTTTGAAGATTCAGAATATCCTCATCGTGTGTACAAGCTTAGCAAAGCATTGTATGGTCTGCATCAAGCTCCTCGAATTTGGTATGAAACGTTATCACAACATTTGATCCAACATGGATACACGCGAGGGAAAATCGATCCTACTTTGTTTATTAAGAAGGATGCTGATGATCTCTTATGTTTTCAAGTGTATGTTGAGATATCATATTTGGTTCTACAAGTCCAAAGTTGTGCAATGAATTTGAAGAAATCATGAAGTCTCGTTTTCAAATGAGTTCTATGGGAGAAATTAACTTTTTCCTTGGTCTTCAAGTGAAGCAGTCTGCAGATGGAATTTTTATCAATCAAGAGAAATTCATTGAAAACTATTGAAGAAATTTAAACTGCAAGATTGTCAATCCATCAAAACTCCAGCTGACGTAAATACCAAGATTGAACCTGATTCTAAAGGAAAATCAGTTGACCAAACTCTATACAGATCTATGATCGGATCTTTGATGTATCTTACTGCATCTAGAACTGATATAATATATGTTGTTTGTGTCTGTGCCAGGTATCAATCTGACCCGTAGGAATCTCATCTAATCGCTATTAAAAGAATATTCAGGTATCTCAAAGGAAAACCGGCTTTAGGGTTATGGTATCCTTATGAAGGAAACTTCAAGTTACATGGATATACAGATAGTGATTATGGGGGATGTTGCCAAAATCGTAAATCTGCGACGGGTGGTTGTTAGTTTTTAGGTCCCAGATTAGTCTCATGGCATTGTAAGAAACAAACAAATATCTTTGTTTCAACCGCAGAAGCTGAGTACAATGCTGCATCAGCAGGATGTTCTCAAATCCTTTTGTTACAAAACCAACTGCTGGATTACGGGTTCAATTTTCTTAAAACCCCTATTTACATTGATAACACTGCTACTATGTTTATTACAGCTAATCCTGTCCAGCACTCTAAAACAAAACATATCGAAATTCGATATCATTTTTTAGAGATAACTCTGAAAAAGGTTTAATCATTTTGATTCAAATCGCAACTGAAAAACAGTTGGCTGACCTATTTACAAAAGCCTTTTTACCAGGTCGATTTGAATATTTGGTCGAGTCAATTGGACTTATTAATCATGTTTAAAAACTGGTTTTGAGTTTAATTCAGTTGTTTAATTCATTAAAAATGATAAGAACCCTCCCTTAGCTTAATCTTGAATATAGAGAACCGTCAAAGTTAACTGCCTGATTGTATATATTATGTGTGTATGTTCAATAGAAAATGAAAAGACAAATACAAAAATAGAAAATTGCAAAATAAAAATAGAAAAAATATAAAACAAAAACACAAAAATAGAGTTTTTTTTGTTAGTTAAGTGTTTAGGACTGAATCTGTCTTTGCAATTTATGAGAAATGATAGATACATTAGTTATGATTAGTTGCATACTTCACTAGCTTCTAATGTCTGACGTGATCAGATATGATGTGCAGGTAAGCTCATGCAATTATACTGAAAAAGTAAATTCTTGTGATCAAACTAAATCAATCATGCATTCATGTTTGTCCATTTTAGTACTAATGAGTAGTGTTGACTTCTCAGACTAATTGCATGTTAAGTCATAAACTCACACCTGGTGATGATATGAATAACCATTGAGCTCTAATAATTTAAAGCATCTACCACTTCTCTGTTATGAGTCCTCATAGACCTGAAGTGATGAGATATCCTCTGTTGTAAGTCATTACAGACCTGGATATTCTCACTTGAAGCAAAAGATGCGAATGTGCACAATCTAAACATGAGATCTGGTTATAAGTATATGTCAGGTTAACAAGTTGAGAAAAGTGATTTCTTGCATATCTTGATGATGGTTGAACTCTCTAAGTCTAAGTGTGACTTACATAATGTCATATCTAATCGTACCTTAATCAATCCAAGAATTGAAAAAGTAAGTGTGCTGAGTATCTTGCCAAAAGCACTCATTTTCTGTCCTTTGATCTCGTGTCTCCTTTGCTGCAGAAATGATAACCTGGAACACACTTGATTAGGATTTAATCATTTTCTATGACTATCCATCATTTTATTTTATTTTAATGTGCTGATCTTAACTGATATGATCTCACTGCAGGCCTGTGATTCAATTGTATATAGTAGATTTTTTATTCTGCTTTATTTTTGATTTTTTGCATTATTTTCTGTGTGCAGTCATGTTGATAATGATTAGTTTCCTCTTCTTACAAGGTCAAAGAAACTTCTAAGTTTGAAAAACTTAAAAGTTTAGGGGGAGTAAAAATGAAAAAGAGAAAATAATTGATTTTCAAAAAGTAAAAAATCAAAAATAAAGTATTTTGGATGAAAGGATGAAGCTACAATTTCAAGCATATGTGTGTTTAATATGATGTAAAAATAAACCTGAAAAAGAATTCAAATTCAGTGGAAAAGCTTCTTGCAAACAAAATGAGATTATTTGTTTTTGTAAAAATTAAATAGAGGCTAAAATGATGGGAAATTGATTTTGAAAATTTAAAATAAAAATAAAGGTCAAAATGTTAAAATTGAGGGAAATTAATGAAAATTTTGAGTGATAGTCAAATAATTTTGACTAAGTGTTCAAATATTGAGTGTGAACAGTGCTAATGTGTTTAAATAGTGTTAAGATGGATGATGAGAAAAGTACAAGTGTCAAGACTCATGGAAAGGATCTCATGCCCCTAAACAGTTCTCATAAGTCTAAATCAGAAGTATGGTGAATTTTCAGAAATTTGCACAAGTGTTGGGTGTTTCATTCAAGCTCATACGCCTAAACAGTTGTCATGTGTTTGGAAAATTGGTCAAGTGTTGGGCGTATTATCTATGCTCATGCGTCTAAACAGTACCAGACTTCCAAGGGTTAGATGTTTGAAGTGAAAAAAATTACCAAGTGTTGGGCGCTTCATCTAGTCTCATGCGCCTGAATAGTGCCCAAGCGCCTAATCAGTGTATATGCGCCTGTACAGTGCCCATGCGTATAAACCTCATGCGCATAAACAGTGCTTATGCGCCTAAATACTTAGTGTAAAATTCATTCTCATACGCATAAACAGTGCTCATGTGCTAAAAAATTTTCACTTGTATAAATACAACACTTGTGATTTTAGTTTTTCATTCACTCACAAACACTCTGAACATAGCACCCGATACTCTCAAACCTTCAATTCACCATTTCATCATCATCGATTGTTTCAGTTTAAATCTTGTAATCGATTGATAGTTTCACTGATTCTAAACGTAAGTTCATGTTTAGCAACATCTAATTTCAAGTTTAAAGTTCAAATTTGAATAGACGTTTCACCTCTGTTCAGGCGTTTCGAACCCTAGATTAACTGAAAATTTGAAATTTGTCTCTAAAACATGAATTGATGATAAAAGTTGAACATTGAATGACTGTTAAAGTCTGATTTCGAACATTTTGTGATAATTAAATTTGAATTTCATCAAAAATTGTTCTTGATGATTGAGTGTTCATACGGATGTTCATAAGAACAGAATATGAATAGGCAGTTGTTCAATTTTTCATAAAAAAATGTCAAATTATTCATTAATCTGATTGTAATAAAATTTTAGTGAATTTGATATGTTTGAAATCATTTAAACTTCAACTTTAATGTATTTTGTCTTTGACAGTATACATGAACACTTAGAAAATTTTTCAAAGTGAAAGTTAGGTTAAAAGATTTAAAACATGATAATTCATTTAAAATTCAATAAATCTACAAGTTACATGATGCAAAATTTCTTGTTATGTAACAAATTGGGTTAAATCAAAATTGTAACCAATACACACTTATTCAAGTAATAAGTTGTATAAACACTTACAAAATTTTTGAGTGTTATGGTCATATTTGATATTTCACAATTTGATTTTAAATTTGCAAATTCAAGTGACTAATTCTCTTTATGTTTTATACTTTCAGATGGCTGAACTCAAATTTGAACCGAAACACAATGTAGCTGCATTTTTTGATGAAGATGTTCGTGAAGCTACGGGATATGAAGAGATGATAAGATTCTTATTAAAGACTAAGTATGTGTATGCCATGTGTTACTGACCTGTGATCTATGCTAGATTAATCAAGAGATTTTGGCACACTGCTGAAATTGAACGAGTTGAAGCTGGAAGAAAAGTGCTTAGAGGATTTATCACTTATGATCGCATGATCAAAGTATCTGAGGAATCGATAAGAGAAGCACTAAGGTTGGGACATAATGATGAACAAGACTTAGCTGAGTTTTCTTTCAATGAATGTAGAGAAACATTCCTAGCTATGGGTCATCCAAACCATTTTCCAAAGAAATAATTCTTTAGAGCTAGAGTGTATAATCATTGGAACCTTCTATGTTACATTTTCCAACATAGTATGTCAAAAAGGAGTGCCGGATGGAATTCTTTCCCGGTAGACAATGCATCTCCTATTGTTGCATTAGCCACAAACAGAAGATTTAACATGGCTAGATGGATAATGAATGGATTCATTTTTAATTTGGAGAAGGGTATTAGAAACAAATACTTGATATATGCGAGATTTCTGCAAATGATTATTAATGAAGCTAATCCAGATTTCCACGCATATGAATTTAGTGGAGAAATTTTAATATTGGAGAATATGATTTAGATGACTTACAAAAAATTGGCAATGATCACTGGTGCTCAAAACATTCCTTTGTTTGAATATATGAGAGCAGTTGCTCGAGATGAAGTAAACATAAATGAAGAGCATTTTCATTTGATTGAAGATGAGCCAGTAGATCCTAATGATCTGATAAAAGAAGTTCCATAAGAACAGTCTAAAGATGAAGATAATGATGATGAAGATGTTGATGATGAAAGTTATAGTTCAACTGATGATGATAGTGATGATGACAATGATGATGTAAATGAAGGAAATGTCATAGAAAAAGTATATGAACATGTTGTTTTTTGAAGTAGAACTGGTTGAAGGTGTGAATAAAGAAATTCAAAACGTTGATGAATCAGTAGAAATTATTGAAGAAAATGTTGAAACTGATGTACAACAAGAAGTTGATGATGATGTTCAAAATTTTGAAACCTTTGAGTCTGTTCTCCCAGATGAAATTGAAAGGTTAAGTTAACATGACACAGTTCTGACTGAGGAAGTAAATACTCAGCAAATAATTGATTCATTGAAAGAAGAAAACTTGAACCAGCTTAAGCCAATTAAGAAGCTGAAGGAAGAAAATGAAAAATTGAAAGAGAAATGTTGAAGAAAGATTTAATGATTGCTGATCTTGAAAAAGATAAAGAAGCAAATTTACAAAACTTTGAAGTGTTGCTCAAAGATTATGATCTCATGGAAGAAAAATTTAAGAAGTTAAAAGAAAGTAATGATTTATTGAAAGAAGAATTTGAAAGTATGAAGGAAAGATTGAAATCTCCATCTCCTGAAGTAATGATTGTGGCTGAAGTAAATCCGATGGATATTGAAAAGATATCTGAGGTGGATAAAGGCAAAAGAAAGACAGATGATATTGATGTATCAGTTTTAGCTGAACCGTCATCTAAAATTCAGAAGATTGCATCTGAAACTTTAAGTCATGATAGTGAAGAAACAGAAGTGCAAGAGATAATCAGTGCCTTAGACGATTTAGAACTAGATGTCTCTGACGTATGGTATGACGAAGTTTTAGAAGATGAAGATATTGTTGAAGCAAGTTATTCTCCATTTCAAACTGTATCTGAAGATATACATGTGGATGTTAATGAGAGATATAATTACTTGATAAAGAGAAAGTATAACAGGGTATTCTTGGATGGACTCACAGTGTCATAAATAAATGAAGAATATAAGAAGTGTGTCACAGCTGAGTCAATTGCTCCTGTGGATCCAGATGAGATTATTGTTGAACATGGTGAGTGGAATCCTCTACATGAAAGTATTAACATTGAGGAACTTTCAACATCAGAGCTACATCATCCTGACCCTGATAACATGAACACAATTGAGCTCAGATTATGGCTGCAATCGAGAAACTATCCTAGGAAGAAGCTGAACAGATTACAAGCCGAATCATTGAGAAATTTGGTGAAAAGTTTCCAAGAGACTGAAAAACAAAACAACAGAATGATCGTGCTTGATATGGACAATCCATAATATTTGGAGATCACTAAAAGAACAAGATTTTTAAAACCACAAGTTGTAAGGCCCCGTTCCCGGAGACCTCACAGTTGGACATTCACAACACTATTCATAAAACATTTCATAATTCATTATCACGATGCAGCGGAATTTAATCATTTAAAATCCATTCATTAATTTGTAAACGCTGTTGCTAAGTAATACATGTTTGGTATAGTTACAAAAGATCATTAGTTTGCATTACAAAACAACAATGTTATATTCATGAATGGATGTCAGCCTTGTCCCGACGAGTAGCCTCCCCGAGTGCCATCCTCAGCAATATTACCTGCCAACTGAAAACGCATAAAAGTCAGCTTTGCTAAGTGAGTCCTAGTTTTAAAATCATAAAAATATCTTGATAGATTTGTATACAAAATACTTCTTAAAAAAAATCTTATCTTTCTTTCGGATGTGATCACACATCATACATACAAATCATATCCATTACATCATCACCATTCTCTTTCTTGCTTATTTATTATTATCTTTCACTGTCGATATGGACCAAAGTGCTATACCCTCCATATAATGCGCATAAACCTGGTACTGGGCCTTGAAGTCTATAAATAGACTCCATCCGTGGTGCACATATGCTGGCACCAGTACCGGGGCAGCAACAATGGTCCCCTCAATCTTAAAGATTGACCCTGTGTACATCCTTTAGGTTAGCTAAACCGTACATAGTTGAGCTAACGACAACATGGTCGTGCACCTCCTGTAAATTTTTACTTGCAAGTCTTCATTCTTTAAGTTTCACTTTTCGTTAATATTAATCTTTCACTTGATTAATAATACTTTATGATCATAGGAAATCCAAATAAAGTCACATAATAGTATCATAATAGGCACATAAGGGCAGCCCACATCATGCATAAGATAACCAAATAAAAGCATCAAGTCAATTATGGTCAAATCCTAATTTCTGATCTTCCAAAATTCCAGAAAATTTCTTAAGTCCTAAAGAAATGCGGATGAACAGAACCAATGCGGGTGAACAAAACTAATGCGGATGAACAACTTGCAAATACGGATGAACAAAAACTAATGCGGATGAACAATAGTGAATGCGGGTGAACAAAACACTTAGGCAATTATCACGGTGTAAATGCGGATGAACCATCAGACCTGTAAATGAGACTTATGCTATAACCAGTTCTAAAACCTCATTTTCATACATTCTTAACATCTATCTATTATGCTAAACTTTTAGAACAAGCTTACAACCTCATAGAACACAGAAATTCATACGCATATACACACGGTTATCATACAAAATGGTTGTAAAACATTTTAAATGCATTTTCAGCCCCAAAGAAGTTTTAAAAACATAGAACCGGGGTCATAGAACTCACCTAGTGTAGCAAACAAGCAAAACTCCTCTGAACCTGTTTGTACACGAGTTCAAACACCTAAACAAGCAAAACAACCAACCAAAGCACATACAACATTTAGAAATCGGTTTCTAAGGTGGAAAACCTCAAAGAACCAAGCCAAACATCAACAAAAACCCACTAACCTTGAAGATTCTTCTTCTTCACAATTCGACCGAGAGAAAACACAAAACCCAGCTTTCTTTCCTTCTTTTCTTCTTCGGAAAGCAGCAGCAGAAAGAGCATGGGCGACCATGCTCTTTATACACCCACTTTTGACTTTTGTACTATTTTACACAAGGCACCCCTCAACTTTGCTTTCTTTTATTTTCCTCAAAATACTTTTCTTTCCTTTTTATTTTTGACCGAGGTTTCGGTTGTTACATAAGTGATCAAGTCAATGGCGTTGAAAAGGAATGAACACGAAAGCAGGAAAGAATTGATGAAAATGTTTCCTGAAGAAAAGCAAGCTTATGAAGTATCTGTTGAACAAAAGCAATTATGGAACAAAGCAAGAACTACAGGTGAAATTGTAAGGAATGTTCTACAGAAAGGACAATCAATCTCTGAACTGCTAAATGCAATGATTGTTCCTGATAATACCAAGAATGTGAAGATCGTGGCATGGAAGTATGATGATGTATTTGATGCATTTTTTATTAAGCGCGTAAATGCTATTTGCGATGTGTATCACTTTTACACTAGCATTATTGCTCTTCCAGTGCAAGATCTAAAAGAATTAAACAAGTTGAAGTTGATCAATCCATCAAAGGCAAATAGAGGTGAAAATTTTGTTAAATTGTTGAATCAAGGTATGTCAAGGATGGAATCATTTCTCAAAACGAGATGTGATCAAGAAGATAAGGAATACTTCAAGTCATTGAAAAGCAAGAGGAAAAGTGGTGATAAATCTGAAGAAGAAGAAATTGTTTTGGATGCATATAGTGACCAATTCTTTGAGAAGGTTACTAATCCTGGATTGAAGGTAATCGATGGAACTCAAACGACAAAACCGATTTTGAGATGGTTTTATAATTCTGACACGTTCGAGTTCAAGTTAGTTCGGAACCTAGACGACTGGGATCTTGATATGATTTCATTGTTTGGAGTGTTTGAATTAAAACTTCTACATCCAAGTTACATCTCATTTTTTCAATTCAGAAGTTTGATCGGGTATCACCTGAAGTGGCTGAGAATGATCGTAAATACTTTATGTCAGTTATCAAGGTTATGGATGCAGCCATGAAAAGAATATCTTTAAAGAAAGAATTAGCCTATGCAAAGATTATAAAGAAGGATATCAAGTCAATTGATTTTATGAGGATATCAAGCAAAGAAGTATTGGAGATACACTCAAAGGATTATCCCAAACCTCTTGAATTTTATGCTAATGTTGACATTGCAGGATTATCTAAAGAGACTCTGGAAATTATAAATAAAATGGAGATAAAGATGTCACACCCTCAAAATCCGCATGCGTGGTTTTACCGCGAGGCGCGTGACATACTAGGATCTCAGTCATTAGTTACTCAAAACGACTCTATATGTACGAACATTCAAAATCAACGTTTAACTTTAAATACTGCGGAAGCGTTAAATAAAACAGAAAACCCAAAACAATGTAATATGATTTAAAATGCACAAACAAACGCGCCCAAGCATTATGGAAAACTAAAACATAAAGTTTAAGCAAACATAATCCCAAAAACATTGTTTCATAGCATGCTGACAACACCATGATGCTGACCCGTGTAATGTGCTCCTAGGCAATAGCAACCTTAACCTGAGAATAGCATACTAAAGAGTCAACACAACGGCTGGTGAGTTCAAGATTTTGCGTTTAAACATAAACCAATAACGGTTCCAAAATACAAGATGTGTATTGTAATAGATAGCTAGTCTATAAACAAGTAGTAATAATCATAGCGATTTCGCGATTGAAGCTGACTGTGTTACGTTTGTTGCCTCCTGCCACGACATACCAGGTCGTGACAAATGTTCGTTAGGACAATATTGCACCTGTTTGACCTCGAGTCGCACAGGTGGGGCTCGTCAGACCCAGTAGTACTACCCAAGATTTCCCGCTAACCATCATTATTAACAATCCGAAAGTGTGAGGACTTTCATGGTAATCAACACTATATTATACCATACATAACTTATCATGATAAAGCGTTTGTAAAAACCAGTATGCTATCTCCTCCAAAAGAGAGTATGTAAAAGAGTGGGGCATGAACTCACCTGATGCGCACAAGAATTAACTTAAAGCTTAACTTGAAAGAAAGAGTGGAAAGACAACCTTCAAAGGTCACCTAGAACACATGAG
This sequence comes from Flaveria sonorensis, assembly GCA_025506505.1. Taxonomy (NCBI): domain Eukaryota; kingdom Viridiplantae; phylum Streptophyta; class Magnoliopsida; order Asterales; family Asteraceae; genus Flaveria; species Flaveria sonorensis. Next base: position 7,547 of record JACCIY010001694.1, on the reverse strand, counting down.
TACATAAGTACGTGTACACATAATCAATATGAAACCCTAAGTGCTCTACAAACCAAGGAACTCAAGGTTTAAGAAAGACAAGACACATTTGACCCAGTTGACACGTTTGACCCGTTGGTGACATTATAGGTGAAATTTCATTCAAAAAAGCATAACAGTACATCACACATGGTTAACATACAAGCTGATCACCTATGACACTTCATTACCAACATGTACTACCTAGATCATCATACAAGCAGATATCATACAAGTCATGCGAATCTCAAACAATTATCATGCTCAACATAACTACAACACAACCAAAGCACCATACGTAGGATCAGATCATGCACAGCATGTCATATGAAGCCACTCACGACTTCACACCCAAAACCCTACCAATCCTACTAAGTAGGGGCCTCATATTTGCACGCGTGTATGATGATCATCAACATACCATTTAACAGAAATCATATCATCCAAAATGTTCAACCATGATCAACCACAAACCAACAATAGTCCTAACATACCCATATGACCCATTACCATGAATTCCCTCAAACAGGCCAAATCAAATAACTAGCCAACTAAACATTCATACAACTCAAACAATACATTCTATCACCTTTGAAATCATCCATGAATATACTAGCATGATCCTAATGTCCCAAACATGTTCAAATCCTCATACTCAAGAATTTGTGCAAATAAAGTTTCCCTTTTGGGAAAGCACATCCCAAAATCTATCAAACATCCAAGACATTCATGGATTCATCAATAATATACCAATTCAAGCTCATGTTAACATCTAGACATGATCAACAACATCCAATCATCACAATTTATCAATCCTCATGAACAAAAGTTTCTACTTTTGGTAACCTATGAACTATAACATTCGTTCTTAGGTTTCTAGCATCAATATCATCAATCTAACACCCAATTATCATCATAAACACATTAACAACATCAATTCATCATCAAATCACCATACTCATGCAAATAAAGTTACTATTATTAGTAACATATGAACAACGCATCAAAATCGCAACTTTCTTGCACAATCCACGTAAACTAGCATATATACAATCTAAATAACATAATAACATCAACAAACAACTCAAAATCGACATTCAATTGTAGATTTCAAACTAGGGTTTCGGCCACAATGAAAAACCATAAAAAACATGTAAAAATCTAACCTTTAAACGTGTAATGGCTTGAAATTGATGATTCTAACTTGTTGTGATGCTTGAAATCGGTCCAAAATCGAATGGAATTGCTTGTTCTTTATGAAAACCGAAGTGTGTGTGTGTTTGAAGGTGAAGTTGCGGCCGATCAAGGTGTGAGGGCTAGGGTTGGGATTTTTGTTTTATTTAATAATCCATAATTACCCTTTTAACCCTTATAATTTGTATTTTATTAAAACTAAGCTTTTAATTACTTTTTAAAAGGTTTAAACTTAAAATAATAAGCATATAAACTAACAATAATAATCATATTCATTATCTTTACTAGATACAAAACATACGGATTAAACACACACGTTTCCACGTTACGCGATAAAATTCACAATTAATATTTAAATCGCATATTCACAACTAATAATCAACATAGAAATTGTTTGTTTAACATTATTAATTATTATTAAGTCACCAACGTTCAACGACAACTAGTGTGTGCTCACGACACGTGTATACACGTCTTAATGGAACTAACGGAGTTTGGTAACGGAAAATTACCGAATGTCACAAAAGACAAACGCGTCAAAGCCTGAACAAGGAATTCTTGCAGGCAAGTTCAAGTCAGCAATTGCAAAAGCATTGAAGGAACAAGAGATCTATAAAGAGAAGCCTATGTTCAAGATAAAGGAAGAACCAGAAGATTATTTTGAAGACTGAAGACAATGTAATCTTAGGGGGAGTATTGTTAGATTTATTGAAAGATTAACATTTTGTCTTTATGTTGTTTTTTGTCATAGTATAGGGAATTATTTGTAAATATATGTTCCTTATTTTCTTGATAGTATAAATAGGATATTTTATGTATGTGTAGGGAGACAAGACTTGAGACTAGATCTTAGACATCTCAGATCTAAGAAACAGTTAGAATCAGTTGAACGAACTGTATACACATTGTATCCGTGCATTTGTTATCAATGAAATCGATGATTTTTTGATGTAATTGCTTGTGTTTGATTACTTTGTGTTTGAATTGATCATTGCATCATGAAATCATCACAGATTCAATCCTTTTGAACCAATCACATGCATGCATGCAAAAGTATTTACGTGTGCATGTATGTATACTTTTGTGAATTTTGTAGTTGCTAAACCATATAGGTAAGTTACCAAATCATAGGATTGTACAATTACTCACTTGATTGGTATAGGCTTTCATTTAATAAGTAATGAAATAAGATTAAAACTTAAACCAACATTAACCAACTAAACTAACTACTAAGAAATTAATACAAACTTAAACCTAAACTAATCTTAATTAATTGACTACTAGGCCAATTTAATAAACTAAACAACAACTTAAGAACTAAGAATGTCATTAGTACCATATGGTGACACTTAGCAATACATGGACACTCACCATCTCCTAAACGTGACACATACTAACCTACACTAACACCTATCTAAGCTAAGGTGTAAGTGATCATTACTAACACCCCTAGACCACACTCTCTTCTCTTCCTCTCGGCTACAACACCCGCCAACACCATCATCGCCATCGACCACCGCCACCATCCCTTGCTCATTCTCGGTTCCAACATCACACAACCCATCATCATCTACCTTCTCAACAATCTCCTGCTCTCTCTCGGTTCCAACATCAACCGAGCCACCATCATAAGCACCATTTTATCATCATAACATCAACCTTCTTCAACCCCAATCATCCTTATGACAAACACTTCAAGTTCAAGAACAACCATACCAAGTTGGATCATCAAGAGCCTAAGAACAATCCTCTAAAACTTTTTTATACTTCTAATCAAGGTTAGATCCTCAAAATCTATGATTAACAAGCTTATAAAGTTGTATGTGTATTTAACATACATATAGATCAAACCCTTTATGTTATAAACCATCAAAACTATTTACCAACTTTATAAATACTTAATTTTCAATCAAAATCAGTAAGAAAATATTATATAACTAAAAGTTTGAGATTTTTATAAAAACAAAAGATTCAATTAAGAACAAAGGGTTTAAAAGTTTTGAAATAATTGTTATTTCATAATTTACTAGGTGAATTAGGTTAGATATTTAAATAACTATGATTGTGGGAATAAAATTTAAAAATTTATTAGAAAATATTGAAAATAATAATCTGGAAATTATGGAATAATTATATAGGATATATTAATTTATATGATTAATTCAAGGAAATAGAAGGAAATTACCAAACAGAAGATCTAAACTCAATAAAAATCTGAAACATTTATCTGATGACCCTTATATTATATTATAATTACATAACAAATTTTGTGAATCAATTCATTAGTATAGTAAAGTTACATATTTTAGAATGAAAAATAAGAAGAAAAACGAAAATAATAACAAAACATTAGGTAAAATCATAGAAATTTGACATAAAATATGATAAAATAATTAAGACATTTTTTTTAAATTTCAGAATTTTTAGAGATATGTGACTATTTCTACCATTTATTATGAAACTTGTAAAAAATTTAGGAAATTACCTGTAAATAAATACTAATTGAAATTTTTATGTGATAATATAGATTTTGGAAGATTACTTCTTGTGAAATTTGGTAATTTTTGGACAACTGTAGCTACTGTTTAGAAGTTTGATTTGATTAATGATATAAATGCTAAAATTTTTAAAGAAATAAGATTTATTTCTAACAAATAATTAATTTATAGGAAATATTTGACTTGTTGCTAGAAATAAGGTGAGTAATATAGCCCCTTTTTATTTATAAATTTTTTTTGGGGAAAAGCATACTATTTAATTTATTATTTGATGCTAATGTAAATAAGGATTTTTGATAAGTTACTGTCATTTTGACACAACCATTAATTCGGATGAGTAACCGTCAAATAATATAGGTAGCGCTACTTAGGAATATGTCATCCTGCATCTGCCAGATGAGGTTGTGATGTTATATTATTTAATTCTGTGATTTATATTTGTGACAGTTATGAATCACTTGGCATATAAGTAGGTTTGATTGTGAATTTGTTGATGTTGCATCATCTAAGAAAAATTTCTGTTAAATTATTAAGCCTATATTCTCACCAACTTAATGTTGACTGTTTGAGTATGCTTTTTCAGGCAATCATAATATTTTATAATTTCGTGTACATGTTCAACATCTTCAGTGATTGGCACGACTATATAAGGAAGCTATGCATATGGGTGGTAATTGATCTATCAGACTTCAGCCTCTTCGTGGATGTTCATGTCCACTACTAGCTGAAGAATAAATGAAATGATAAAGACGTGTACTATGAATTAGGATTACTAATGTAAAAGTCTAATTATTAGACTAAATTAATGTAATCCTATAAATATATAACTAATGGAAGGATTATGTTTAGTTAAATTGTTGTGATTACATGTTATTATAATCAATGTGTTTTGGACTGAAAAGTCACATCCAAGCATTTCACGCTTCCATCGGGATGTGACAAATGTCGTTTTGAACCTCCCCTCTCCTATGAGGTTTTAAAGTTTCAAGTCTACTTCTGTACAATTTACTTAAAGTATACTTGTTGGTATAATTCGATTCAGTATACGTTTGGACCTAATTGGAAATGACTCGGGTATTGATGTAAAGTTAGTACGAAAACTCGCCGAGTACGATGCCACCGCAACGCACGGCGGGGTAAGAAAACTCGTTGTTATAAATAAGTAAATATAATTTTACACTAAGTAAAACTAAAATATTTTTTAATAATTGTCACCACACGCCCATCACCCCCCTCATATGCCCTAACACCCACGATCATAATCACCGGCATTGGGAAACTATTTACCAACGAGGTGATATTGATTCAGTGTTCAAGATTGAGTTAAAAATGGTTAAACACTGTTAACGCCTTCAAGAATCAAAAAGAATAAGGATTCTCATATGTTAGTTAGAATAATTTGGAAAGAAAGGAAAAATTCTTTTATTTACTCATGCACCCATTGCATATATACAATCCCCCTATGTATGTTACTAATTGTTATACAAATTTGACTAATGTTGACTTTAACCAATCGTAACTAACTTACACTCTTAACAACTCATGAGGCCACCCACCATCACCACCATCTCTATCACACTGTCTATGAGGTGTTATGGCGTCATTAATTGTAGTGATGTCTTGTATTTAGCAATGGAGATCTGTTCAATCATCTCCAGCCTATGCCATCCTGACCAAATCACTTATCAAGCAGCCGCTCAAACCAAAAATGTAACATCCATGATTTTTCATGCTTAACTCTTTGATGATTCTAGTACTTCAATGTAATCATTGACTGAATTCAAGAACCTATTTATGAAAACTATCTCATGTTCTATGCATTATAATTCATGATAAAACTATTAAATGTTAGTATGATTCTATGATAACACATGTGTAAATACTAGGTATTGCTATAAACTGTAACTTGGAAGTGCCCTAACATTAACCAAATTCTAAAACAATACTAAAAAGTACAACATAAGTAAAACGTATAACTATAAGGGTAAAAATTTACATATGTGTGACTTAGAGTTACATATGTAACTTTTGTTAAAAAGATAAAGATTTAATTAATTAAATTAAGTTTGAAACACACCAGTTGTTTTATAAAATGCTTTCGTACTTTATTTCAGAGTTAGGTCCCAGTTTGTATCAAAACTTGTCACTCTTAGTGGCATATCATTTCATAACATTTAAAAACAATACAATATAAAAACATAGTTGTTTACAACGAGTTTTATTCTACTACTTTTAAACATGAGAGTAGGGTTCATTATTCATCCAGTCACGTCCATAAAGTTTTAACCATCCATGGGTGTTTTCTCTCAAAACATTTAAAACATATTTTTATTAGATTTCGCTAAGTAAGTACACTTCTTTTCTATTGGGGTTTAATACCCACAAATCATTTTTATTTAATCCTTATCAAATTTCTTTGGAATTCAACACCCGGATTCCGTATGGATTTATTTTCAATCCTTGATGACTTTTAACTCCTCTTTTATATATATGGAGTTCAACACCCGAACCCCTTGGGATTTCAACACCCGAAATCCTTACATTTATTTAACTCCCCTTTTTATATATGTGGAGTTTAACACCTGAACCCCTTGGTATTTTAACACCCAAAACCCTTACATATATTTAACTCCTTTTTAAGCTATTAATACACGTACTTGGACCCGTAATCTTACGAATCATTTTCTCCCATAATCATGTTTATTCAAATAAATAATTACAAATCACATGTAATTGAACACGTTTCATCTCCACAAAATTCATACAAGCTCATAATAAATAAATCATATACCATGTAATTAAACATGTAACATGAATCAGTTACGGGTCAGTGCACTTACTTTTGATATAACTAAATTGAGTAGAGAATATAATCCGCTAACTAATATGATCAACACCGTCAACAATTCCCATATTCTTTTTCTCAAAATATTATTCACTAACCTACTTCATCATATAATCTTCTTCTTCTGTTTATTATCTTTGGCCTTCTTTTAAAGATGGCCATATTCGATATATATGACCACACAATAACTACACCAATTTTCTTGACATCTATAAATTAATTTTCTTTTATTAATATTTTAAATATATTAAAATATACATGCCGACTTTGACATCCTTATCTAAAATGTCTAGCATATATATTTATAATACACATATTAATATATACATATACTAACTTACGTAAAGATTCAACAAAGTTTTATTTTAACTTTTAATTCTTTATTATTATAATGCCATAAAATATAATTGAATATTATTAAAGTTTGTTTAGACGTTATACAATTCAATAGTCTTTGACCCGAAACTTACTCGGATAACAATATTTGTAATATAAGTTTTAAATATTTTATTTCATCAACAAAACGAGATGTTACAAAGTCTTATAATAATTAGAAATATATATATATATATATATTATATATATATATATATATATACACATGGATAGTTACAAAATTATATATATTATTTTACTATTTTAATCATTTAAGTGATATATATCTAATAAACTAATAAATAATTAACTTGTAATTATTCTAAATCTAACAAATAATAACCAACTTATTTTAACTCTAAAATATCACAAAAAATCGTTCATCCTCATCCCTACTAAAATATATGATTTTTAATAAAAAATATTAAGAAAATCAATCCTAATTGAAACCTAAAACCTTAATTTTTTACTATAAATTAGGGTCTTAATCTCATTTTTTTCACACCAGACTCTAAATCTAGAGATCCCATAGCAACAAAATCTCACCCATAAAAACTCTCTTGAAGATCCAAAAAGTTTTTCCTATTAATAAGTTTTAGTGTTCTTCGTGTTCATAC
>JACCIY010000542.1:0-45614 GCA_025506505.1 Flaveria sonorensis | reverse complement strand
TTCGTAACAATTTTGTGCCTTCATAAACGAGATGATGCCTATCACCGCACCACTCCTATCACTCTGACCGTAAGGACTTCTTCACCAAGGGAATCCGTATGATCTTCTCGTGGCATATGACTTCTGCTTGTTTATCGGAAAGCCAATCCATGCCTACTACCACATCAAAACTTCCTAACGTAACAGGCATGAGATCTATGGTGAATGTATGACCAGCAAGCTCTATCTTGCAGTCTCTAAGAATATGCGTTACGTGAATCTGTGTACGTCAGCTAACTCTACGGTGTATTTAGATTCTAAGGCTGAGGGCATATCACTTAAAAGACTACAGAACCTAGTGGACACGAAACTTCTATCGGCTCCGGTATCGAATAATACAGTAGCAAAACAACCATTAACCGAAAATTTACCAGTTACTGTTGTAGGGTCGTTTAGAGCCTCACCTGAGCCAATGACGAAGGCTCTTCCTTGGCTCCATTGTTGTTATTGCCTCCATTGTTGTTGCCATTACCATTGTTGTTGTTATTGTTGTTGCCATTGTTATTATTGTTGTTGTTCCATTGTTGTTGTTACCATTACCATTCCTCTTAAGCTGGGGACAGTTGCGTTTGTAATGGCCTTCTTTCCCGCATTCAAAACAACCTTTCGGAGTTTCTTGTGATTGTTGTGGCTTTCTCATCAGTTCACCCCGACAGTCTTTGGCTGCGTGACCAATCTTCCCACAACGTTGACACTTGAAGTTATCACACCGACCCACATGGTGGTAGTTACACGGGTTGCACTTCGGCAGTCTTCCACCATACCCGCCGGGTCCTTGATTTGAGTGCGCCTGGTTGAAGCTTCGGTTGTTATCAAACTTCCGTTGCTGTTGCTGACTTTGCTGCTGTTGTTGAGGTTGAGATTGGCTACTGGATGACGATCCCTGTTGCTTGAACCATCCCACTTGCGTTTCTGGTCGGGCACGCTTGCCACCGCACCCCGTTTAGGTAACCGACCTTGCTCAACTGCCTGGTCAGTCAGCCTGTGGGCTGTTCGGATAGCTTGTTGTATGGTAGTGGGGTTAGAAGCAGTTACCATACTTTGAATTTAAGGCACCAATCCCCGTATATAATGCTCCACCCTCTTGTGCATTTCATTCACCATCCCTGGGCATAAAGTGGCTAACTCATGAGTACGAGTTGTGTAGGCTTCAATTTCTGAGCCTTGCATTTTGAGTTGCCAGAACTCAATCTCCAGTTTCTGCACTTCATTCGGGGGCAATATTCTTCAGTCATGATTTCTTTGAATTCATCCCAAGGTAGTTCATTGGCCATGGCTTGACCCAGCATTTGTACTGGGCATTCCACCAGGAAAGTGCTGCGCCTTCCAATGTCCCGGTGGCATACTTCACCTGATCAGCAGGCGGGCAGTTGCATTTCGCAAAGACAGACTCTGTCTTCTCAAACCACCTTACAAGCCCTACAGCTCCTTCCGTCCCGCTGTAGGTATGGGGTTTACAGTCCATGAAGGACTTGTAGGTACATGGTGGTGGTCCTGTTTTGACAACCCAAACATTAGTCAGATATCCTAGACAAATAACTAGGATAATCAGTTTAACCTCTTGTTATCATTTACCTGCTGGTTGTCCCGGTTGGGCAGCAGCCACTGCCGCCTGAACATGTTCATTAATTAATGCCGCCAATTCCGCAGGCGTCATGTTTATGGCTCCGGCTCCACGGCCTCCGGCGCCACGTCCACGACCACGCCCACGTCCTCGTCCACGTGCGTCCATATTTCACTTTAAAATTCACAATTACAATAATGAGTAACATCCAACACATTAATCTCATCAAGGTACAGTAAACAATAAGAAATAATGCATTCACCACAACCACAACATTTATAACAGAAATAATAATCAAAGATAAATAATTTGCAATTGAGTCACAAAATATTCCATCAATGTCAAAATTTAAGTTTGTCAGTTGGGTGGGAAACAACCCTTCCCACATAGGTTTCAAAGAAAAGAAACACTACATAGTCAAGTCATTTAAAAGGTAGGATCAGTCCAGTACGTCAGATCCGTCACTGTCCTCATCCATCTCTACTGGTTCTTCTTCGGGGGCTTCCTCGGGTTCTTCTTCTGGGTCTTCCTCATCAGGGTCCACCAAAGGTGCAGGAGCTTCAGCAATCTGGAGTGCTGCTAGCTGTGCCTCTAACTCAGCAAACCTATTATCGATCTCCATATTATGGTGATCCTGTGCGTCCATGCGCTCACTAAGTGCTACCACGTTGCCTGCCAGAGTATGATGTCCACCAATGGCCATCGAAAGTCGCTCCTGAAGCGTATCTACCTGGAAACGCAGCTGACGCATCTCAGATCGTAATGCAGAGTTCTCATCAGTGAGTCCTCTAATCCGCTGTCGCTCTGTGTCCAGTGTGGCTACTAGGGCTGCAAATGCCTGCTCCAGAGGGATGCTCAAAGTAGGAAGTGTAGGCAAAGTAGAGGCGGTTGATGACCTAGTCCTAGGTCGTGTAGGTGCTACTGGTGGTACGCGTTCTCTATAAGCCATACGGTTTATGTAAGTGGGGTAGAAATCCCAGTTACGCGGAGGATCGAGCTCAGGAGGTATGAAAGGCTGATCCCAGTCTATCTCGCTAGGAGGATAAGGATGTCGAGGCCAGTTAAATCCCCTATCCGGTACGGGAGAAGTAGGAGGTGACTCAGATCGTGCAGGTCTCTTGCCTAAATTTCTGGACGACGATGCCATGCTGCGAAGTACGTGTTGCGTATGCCAATGAGTATACAGTAAGGAGAGTAAACGATAAGTAACTAACAACTGTGCGGTTATAGTCTAGTGTGTGTATGCAACCTAGTTCCCTATAACCAATGGCTCTGATACCAATCTGTCACACCCTCAAAATCCGCGAGCGGGGTTTTACCGCGAGGCGCGTGACATACCAGGATCTCAGTCATTAGTTACAAGAACGACTCTATATGATTAATAAACAAAACCAGAGTTAACGTTTAAAATACTGCGGAAGCGTTTTTAAACTAGAAAACTCAAAACAAGTAGTATGTAAAGAGAATGCGCAAAACATACGCGCCCCAACACAAATGTTTAATAGGAAATAAACCCAAATGTGTAAACAAACAATGTAGACAACTCAACGATGCTGGTGTGCGTGCTCCTAGGCAACTGGCAACCTTAACCTGAGAATAGCATACTAAACAAGTCAACACATGGTTGGTGAGTTCAAGAGTTTGCGTTAAAATATAAACCAATCAACAGTTTCCAAGCATAAGTAGTGTATTGCAATAGATAGCTAGTCTATTAACATAAAAATTAATCATAGTGATTTCGCGATCGAAGCTGACTGTGTTACGTTTGTTGCCTCCCGTCACGACTTACCAGGTCGTGACGAATATGTGTTAGGACAAAATTGCACCCGTTTGACCTCGAGTCGCACAGGTGGGGCTCGTCAGACCCAGTAGTACTACCCAAGATTTCCCGCTATTCAATATTAACAATCCGAAAGTGTGAGGACTTTCCATGGTAAACAACTATATCAATATTATACACACTCATAATAAAAGCGTTTGTGATCAACAGTATGCTATCTCCCCAAAAAGAGATGATGTAAAATGAGTGGGGCAAGAACTCACCTGATGCGCGCAAGAATTAACTAGAGCTTAACTTGAAAGAAAAAGACAACCTTCAAAGGTCACCTAGAACACAAGAGTACATAAGTACGTGTATACAAAATCAACATGAAACCCTAAGTGCTCTACAAACCAAGGAACTCAAGGTTTAAGAAAGACAAGACACATTTGACCCAGTTGACCCGTTTGACCCGTTGGTGACATTATAGGTGATAATTCGTTAATACTAACACAACAGTATGTCATACATGATCAACATACAACTTGATTACATATAGCACATCATTAAGCACATGTACTACCTAGATCATCATACAACCAATTCATACAAGTCATGCGAATCACAACAGGCCAAAACAGGTAACAAACCAAATCAACATTCATATAACCTAAACAACACATTTAATCACCTTAGAAACCATCCATGAACACACTAGCATGATCCTAATATCCCAAACATGCTCAAATCATCCAATTCAAGGATTTGCACAATTAAAGTTTCCCTTTTGGGAAAGTTCATCCCAAATTCATCAAACTCACACTACATTCATGAATTCATCAATTATATACCAATTCAAGTCCATGACAACATCTAAACATGATCAACAACACTTAATCATCATGATTCATCAACATTCAACACCAAAAGTTACTATTTTTAGCAATGTATGAACTATAACACATCTTCTTGATTTTCAATTGTTCATAACATCAACTTAGCATCTAATCATCATCACAAACACATCCATAACAATCATACATCATCCAATCATCAATTCATGCAAAATAAAGTTACTATTATTAGTAACCTATGAACCATAAATCAAAATCGAAGCTTTCTTGCAAAATCGACGTTAACCAATATGCATACAACCTAACTAGCATCATTACAACATCAAACAACCAACATTCAACCAATTTGATCCAAAATCGCCTCACCCTCTCGGCCAAAGATGATCATGTGAACAAACAACCAAAATCCAAACTTTCTTGCATAATCAACGTTAACTAGCATATATACAATCCAACTAACATATTAACATCACCAAACAAACAAGAATCGACCTTCAATTGCAGGTTTCGAACTAGGGTTCGGCCAAGACTAAAAATCCATGAAAACCACAAAGAAACTAACCTTTAATCACGTAATGGATGAGAATTGAAGCCTCTAACGTGTTGTAGTTCTTGGAATCGACCAAACCGAAGCACAATTGCTTGTTCTAGGTTGAATTCGCAGGTGTGTGTGTGTGGAGGTGATGATCGCGGCCGAGAATGGTGTGGGGGCTAGGGTTGGGTTTTTTTTTTATTTTAATTACTCATAATTACCTTTTAACCCTTATAATTTGTAATTTTATAAAATTAAGCTTTTAACACCCTTTAAGATGTTTTTAACCAAAATAATAAACACATGAACTAGTATAACAATTATATGCTTTATCTTTACTAGTCACACAATCCACGAATTAAATACACACGTTTCCACGTTACGCGATAAAATCACAATAAACATTTAAATCACATAATCACAACTAATAATCAACATAGAAATTATTGTTTAACATTATTAATTATTATTATGTCACCAACGTTCAACGACAACTAGTGTGTGCTCCCGACACGTGTATGCAAGAGTTAACGGAACAAACGGAGTTTGGTAACGGAAAATTACCGGATGTCACAGATTGGAATATGTATTCAAGATCACAACCTCAATAGCAACAAGAAAAGGATTCAATCAACGTCTTGAGTTCTCTCGGTTGGATTATCTTATTTTATTTGTTTGATTGATTGATTTTATTATTATTATAGATTAACATCAAGTATTGATAATTCGCGATCAATATTTGTTCAAAATCAATTCTGATACTTCTGAACGATTCCTTGGATTTCATAATTAGTATTACTATATTATTACTATTATTATTACTATTTTTATTATTATTATTATTATTATTATTATTATTTATTATTATATATTATTATTATTTATTGTATTATACTATTATAGGATAGTATAGGATTCTATTATAGTATTAGTATATTATTATTATATTATTATGTTTATATTATTATTATTATTATTATTATTATTTTATTATTTTATTATTATTATTATTTTATATTGATTATTATTATTATTTTCTTATTATTATTATTATTTTATCATTATATTATCATTATTATTATCATTATTATATCATTTTATTATCATTATTATTATCTTTATTTATTATTATTATATTATTATGATTATTATTATTATTATATGATTATATTATTATTATTATTAGGATTATTATTATTACTATTATATTACATTATTATTACATTATTATTATATATTATTATTATATTATTATTAAATTATTATTAGGCTTAAGGTTATTAATGGGGAAGGTATTGGGTAGCCCCGAGGGTTGGCACTGACATGACGGAAATGTTTGAAATATGCCAACTAGTAAGGGTTGTACCAAAGGGTTGGCATATGGTAATAGAAAGTGTCAAATAATGTCAACAAATAGAAAATGATAACAAATTATCCCTAAGATAATGCTAGCTAGAATGTAGCTTAAATAATGTTATTTTGTGTATAGGATAATACTTGATAGCTGTAAACCTGAGGAGTCATATCACGATCGGATTAGTTAAGGTGAGTTCCTTTGAACTGTTTTCTAAAATAGGATGTGATTTTCTGATAACTAGTAATAATTGAAGAATTGACTATCAATAGCATCTATGATATGTGACAATGCTTGATAGGATGCTTGAGGGCTGCTTGTATAATTTTGCTTTAACCAGTGAAGTTTGTATACATAGCATGGTTATGTGAATTTATACTATGCTTATTCTGTTCCTATCTGTTTGCCATGGTTGTATCTGTTTGATGCAATAGTTAACATTAATATGTTTTGAATTTTGAAAAATGCTATGTTCAAACTCACAAGCTTTATGCTGAGTCCCAAACGTTTTTATTTTATGGACACACATCATAGGTGCCAGTGATTACAGGAATAAATTATGGACTAAGCTTATGAGGAGATAAAGGACTAAAGTGTTACTAAGGATTTGGATCTCTTCTATAGTTAAACTGATGTAACATTGGTATTGTATTGGAAGACAGATGTATAATATGTTATAATTTATAATTATAGTTTGACTTCCGCTATGTATTCTCTGATTACGATATGTTCTGTATATCCGATGCGTAACGCTCCCCAGGGTGTGCCCTGGGAGGCGAGCGTTACAAGTCGAGTGTAAATGCATCTTGTGAGATGTGTGAATTTTTACATGTTAAAATTCTTTAGAAACCAATCTTTTTTGAAAAGATATCATTCCATATGTGTTTAGTTATTAATATTTGAAAAGATTAAGTTTGCTTGTATAATTCTCAAAAGATATATTTATATATTGATTTATTTAATTATTGGTGGTGTTGCTACTTTGCGTGATTTTGCTTGAGTACATGCAATGTTCAAGTGTGGAAATGTTTGATTTGCTCCAAGTTATACATATAAAACACAACAATTGCACATCAAATATTTCCAAAACTGTTACTAAAAGTGATGAATTGATATCTAAATCACTTAAATTGTATTTTCAAGCTTGAAAAAGACCAAGATAAATAAAAGAACCTTTAACAAAGAGAAAATTAAATAAAACAGCTCCAAAATCAAGCATGAAGTCATGCCTCATGAGGCACGCCCCCATGCCCAACCTAAAACACACCCATGCTAAATATAACACACCCTTGTATTTGTCAGTCTGACATGATAAAAGTACTGTCCCCTCGACATGAGGTACGGAGGGTGCCCCGATAACTTCTGAGCATACGAGCTGACCAACATTTACATATATTGTACTAGCACTGGTTCGTGCCTTAAGAGGCATGCGGCCATACATGGCACACTAGAAAAACTATAAATATGAGCCATTGGAACTTTAAGAGGAGCTTTTGGGAGGTGAAGTGTGGTGTTCACTCTCAAGAACCCAGCCTTTGGAAGTCTTTAAAGCTTTGCAGGTCCATTCAATGCTTAGAAGAAGCTCGTGATTGTTTAACATCATCCATAATGGATCACCAGTTTGATTGTTCTAATTGACCAATGATTTTATTACTATCTTCTATCATTGTTCTTATGTTCAAGTTATATAAGCTAAACTTCATATATCATCCTAATTTAGTAAACCTTTACGTAACTTGTGATAAACTAATGGTGTGATTTATATTATGTTAATGTTATGGTAAATTTGGGTAAACTTTTGATGGGTAGTAGCTATATTTGAACAGGGAGTTATAAACTTATGGTTTGTAATTGTTAATGTCATACAAAGGTAAAAAAATATAAACTAACTTTTATTTACAAAACCAGTCTTCATAATAAACTTATGGCTAATGAAATAGAAACGGTTATTAGAAATTATATCACCTTAATTTTCTGAGCATTTACGGGTTTCCTTTTATTAGTCTGAAAATCTATAGTTGTTATGGTTTGCTAAAATTAATGGTATGTTAAACAAAAACTTGATCAACTCTCTTTCTTATATTAAGTTATGTTTTCAGAAATCTTATGTTAAAAAATGCACAAACATTACCTACATCACTAGGGGCTTGATGATTGTTTTGTAAGTGACTTGATGCAACTTTTCTTGTTACTACGAAGCCGGTTTATGGTAACTATGTGCTAGCTCACGTTTATAAACACTAACATAATTGTATTGATCAATATCTTTAACCACACCATCAATTCATTACAGTTAATAAAATGGAAGCTAAATTAGGATGATAGGCTTGATTCACTGAAAGAATCACTAAAAGTCTATATTAAATTACTTTTATCTATTTAAATTATTATTTACAAAAATAAAATATTTGGTCACATCAAATCAAACTTATAATTTTCTAAATCAAAATTCATTAGGATAGTCAATTATAAGGGTTGTTGAGTAGGCTAAGTGTGTCAATGGATAGGTACTCGGTCTTACAAACATTATATTACAGCACGACATGTACACTTGTCTTTGTGTGGTTAATTTAACATAAGTAAAAACCATTTAAAACTGAATCTATGCGAAAAAACTTTATCAAAAATATATATATATTCCACACACCAATGACCCTTGTAAAATGTGTCTTGATAGATAAGGTTTCCACCCCTTATAAAAAGGCTTTGTTCTTCCCCGCAACTAATGTGGACTTACACTTCGTGTCACACCTCGGATTCAAGACGCCCGGGCATATGAGCCAAATCGTTAGTATCATCCTAAATAAGCCAATCAGAGTTTCAAATTCAACAAAAATATTTAGATAGTTTTCTTATATTTTTGTAAATAATCAATTGTATCGGTTGATTTTCATTTCACATTTCTAAACATTTTATGTCTCAATTTTAAGATGCTCAATAATGTTGATTGATTAAACATTCAAAATCCTCAATAAGGAGGTAATTCAATACTTAGGGTTGATTCAAACGTTTATATATTCAAAATAAGAATTTATGAAAAATCCTTAATACTTAAATATTAGACTTTGAAAGTAGTACAAATGAGCCAGAGCCACAAATGTAATTAAAAAGTCTTCACATCTTCAAATTAGTGATTTCCTGCTATAAGGTTTATTAATACATAAACCTAGTTTTAAATATATGCATTTCATGTATTTAAAAACATTGTAAAAATAAATACCGTCAGCATAAAGCGGTGAATCATGTTACTAAACATTTTATAAAAGTATGACTAGTATTAAAATCGTCATCACAAGTTGTTAAGACCAATACCGGGTAGCTGATATACACTAAAGTCATTCGGTTCATATATGTTGAAATGAATTCAACCGCATTATGGCATAACACAGGAATCCATCAACATGTGTATCCTTGATCGATATATGTATACCATGTCATGGTCAGTCAAATCTTTGCTTGACGAATTTTATACAACCACATGCTTGTTTTGTATAAACATAAATATTGAAACTTGATATTTTATAAACATGCTTGAAAATATTTTGTTAACATTTGTGCACATAAGACATAGCGTAAAAATGAATTTTTGTAAGCATGTTCACCTTAATTGGCGAGCTTATATTACGGGCTTATAGCTTCTAAATTCCTGAACAACACCACCACAGATGCTTCTTAAGCTTAATGGGGTAATATACTAGTTTAGGCGGATATTATGGGGTAAAGAGCTTAGGCGTGTAAAGATTTAGAAAAAGACGTACATTTTCATCTGAATCATGCAGGCTTTTATAACCTAATCGACCACCCCATCACAGGCCGAAGGACCATTACAAGGATGGTCGTGGTCCGCGACCAACTCATGGCGGCTCAGAACTTGACATCCAATCAGAATTTAACACATGTCAATGTCAAGTTCCTTTTCATCATATGCGTGTCACTCAAGGATGACACGTGTCATCCTCATTGTCCTCGTTAGTATGCCACATGTCAATCCACAAAGGATTTTTTAGTGAGCACGTAGAGGATTGCTAAGGCTTTGAAAAGGATGGCATAGCAGCCGGGATCCCTAAAACTCTAACCCAGCTCTTATCGAACAGTTAGCTTTCAACAAAGTCTTTATCAAAAAAATTCAAAAGTCAAGACTTTTACAAAAGTAATCAACCCAACCCCAACAGCATATATGATTGTTAATTTAAGGGTTTGTTTTCTCTTGAGTTCATATATATATTTAGAATAAACGTACTGCAAGTCAAGTTGTATATGTGACAAACATGTATGACGTGAAATTTGTTTTAAAAGAATCATGTTTATCATGATGCCTCATGCATTCAAATGTAAATATATGTTTTACAATTAACGACACATTTACATTATTAAGTACACGTATGTGTATACAATTACATATTTGAGATAAATCCGTATGTAGATAGTTTATGTATTTTTTTTTAAAATAAATTATTGCAGACACATTAATGTAAAAATACGTAGCTAAATAATATAAATTTTCATAAATGATCATAATGCAAGTATGATTAGTAGAAAATGTTGGTTTTATTATTTCTAATACATGGTTTTAAATATATATATTTATTTTTATTAAAGATTGTAAGAGTTTGTATGGATACATATTATATTTAATAAAAAGAGGAATATTTTATAATTTCTTTAGCAAAACGAATTTGAGAAGAGTGGAGGTCATCCCTTAGATTGTCTTGACTCATACTTCCCTGTTACATACATGCCATGACCCTCTAATTTATCAAAGAGATGTGGGATGGGATTACATGGATTACAAAATCTCCTCCCCCCATCCCCCATCCCCCACCCCCACCCCCCCCCCACCCCACCCACACACATACACCATGAAGACATAAAGTATGGAAAAAATATAAGTAAATGATACATAAAATCTCACTCAAAGGTTAAGGTGTTAACTAGTGGGTTTGAAGTGTCTTTATCTTTTACTGGATTGGATTGAGCCTAGCACAAGTTGAGTAATTTATTATTTGGTGTGGTACCATGCCAATAAAGAGAAGCATATAGAGTTCCCTCATTCACTGCACTAACTCATCCAACTTACGCTTTAAAGGTTGCTATCTTTTAACACGTCATTTGTTTTCTTAGTTTCAAAGTTCTTGTAATTGGACCTTTAGCAGGAAATTTTCAAAATATTTCAAAAGTGTTTGATACAGTTATCAGATCCGTTAAAGGTGTTCAACCTTTTCATTGAATTGAACTCGGTTATTAAAATGGGCTATTGGAATTAATTAAAAATTATAAATTGATTTGAATTTATCGCACAACCCATATCAAATAAGCTTACTCAAATTAGCATGCCTATTCGGGTTCATTCAAATATATAAATTCACAAAAAGTTTAAATTTATTAAAAAAGAATTTTAAAAGTAGCTCGTTTTTTATAGCCCACGTAACTTTGAAGCTTAGTAAGTGTTAAATTAATAAGTCTAGAAAGTAAATGCATGTATGGCTATTGGATTTTAATAACTAAATTTTCATTATTAGTTGAGATTAATTTTAATTCAGAAAATATTTACAGACACTTTCAATTTAGAGATTATTTTTCTCAAACGATCCCTACTAACTGAGAGTTAACCTCATTAGTGTTTTGATGACGTGAAATGCTTATATGGTCAAAACACGAAGCAGAAAGTTCAAATCAACATAGGTTCATCAATTTGAAACTTATGCACCCTGAACCCATTAATCTCCATCTCATGATTTGAATCACTTGACTCGTTAGAGGTAGATTTCAAGTGATGATGAAGGCTAAACACCAGAAAACGGGTATGATGGAGGCTGGACGGCGGTAGAGTTAAAAAATGACTCAAGTTGTATAGTAAGGGATCATCCGAAAACTAAAGGGGTTTAACTATCAGATAGTAAGGGATCATCGAAGACAAATAAGCTCAAAGTCGGGAGTGTCTGTAAATATTTTCTGAGTTGACATTAATCCCAACCAAAATGAAAGTTAAGATTATTAAATCTAATAATCCTATTATATATTATAATGAGAGGGTTCTTTCACAAACCACCCTAAAATATGCAAACTAATAAACTTAATCAACTTAAACTTTTTCCTTTTGTTTTAAATTCAAACTACATAACAGTTATATAATTCAATTGTTAACAAAATTTAAATTAACATATAATCAATGTTGTGTACATTTAGAAATAAATAAAACATATTCATAGGAAAAACCGTCACATATTATACTATATACTAAAAAGGAAGTTGTGAGCTATAGTACACTTATGTGGTCTAAGAAGTTGGTCACCAAACTTTTGATATATACAGAAAGACCCTCAAATAAATAGTTTTTATAATTGATCAGAGCTTTTATGTGTTTATTTATTTGAGTCATTCAACATGGCTTTAAAGCATTTTGGCAACCTAAGTTTTTTTTTTGTTTTTTTTTTTTGCATTTTGGCCCCCAAAGTTTACTATTTTGGTTCTTTTACGTGTTTTTTTACTTCTGTTTTGATATTCAAAATCAAGTCGCCGCAACGCTACGTATAACTCACTAGCTAGAAAATATAAACGAATGGCTATATTAAAAACGTCTTCAAATTTCTTTGTATTCCTACTTTGATGTAGGTTTAAAATTCTGTTACATGAAATCCAACAAGAAATATATCATAAAAAACCATTAAAAAAATTAAAAATAATTTTTAGCATGTGTCAAACAAACATTTAAATGTTATTTAATATTTATGCATGTGTATAACTTTTCATTTACACATATGTAAAGTTATCATTAAGGAATATGGAAGTCACTTTTACACATGCATAAATTCATTTTTATATTTCAAAACACTCTATAAATCAAATTTAACAAACTTCTAAAATTTGTATATATATAATAAAAAAATAGTACGTACATTATAAAAATCAAACTATTTTTATTACATACGAAAACCCTATTACACATTTCAAATGTATATAATAAAATATGTTCATATTTCCTTATGTTCTACTTTGATGTGCGTTTGAACAAATAGTTTTTTTTATGTTCCACTTCTGTTACTAGAAAAAACACATGCGTACGTCACTATTACTAATGTAGTGTAAGTCACTTCTAAAAACCAAGGTAAAGCCATTTAACGTGTGAATAACAAATGTGTAAGTCATTTTTACCCATATTAATAATTATTTTCTCATGTTTAATGATAATTTTACTCAAATGTAAAGCTATTTTTTACCCATATATAGAGCTACTTCTACACATGTGTAAAAACTCATTTCATGAACAAGGAAACATTTACTACAATCTTTGAGAATAGTTTATTTTAATATAAATACAGCAATTATTATTGGGTTGTCTAAGAATTTAAATGCAAACATTTCCATAATATAATGTTCATAATTAACACGTACTCTTATCAACATACATTTGTTTATGAAAACCAATAAATGAGTAAACTTTTGATATCATGAATATAAATACTTGTGTGATGAAATTTGATTATCTAATTCAAATGTCTAGAAGCTCTCAAAGCTTGTTTTCAAATCGAACTCTTTAAATTTGCAAGATCTGTAAAACAAACTTTGATCAGAAGATCACAATCACTTGCTTATTAGTCCGTAACTAATATGCAAATGAAGTAAAAACTAGAATTAATGATTTGACCGAATACACACAGTGTTTATACAGATAATTTTCAAATACTTTTTTCATCGTATTTGACAATTGTTTACAAATTTGGGAACTCAAACCAATAAAAAAATTTAATACAATTACAGATATTTAAAAAAAGAAAGAAAAGTTGTTTAGGAGAGATAAGATGAAAATTGACCAAATTAAAATAGTAAATGACTAAATACCTTTTACTTTTTATCGGTAAAAATGATCCATCAAAGTAAGCATTTCTATTTTTTTATTTAAAAACTACCACCATTAATATTAACCAAGCTAAAAGGTTAAGATTTAATTTACTGGTTTTTTCAATTATCTATGGTTTGTATTTGATCTTAGCCCTATTATGTAATATATGTATTTATTCGGGTTACTCGAATCAAATTCGCTCAAGATGACTAAATCCGAATTTCATTCAAATTTGTTAGTTAATCTGCTCCAAATTCGAATAATCTAAAATCCGAATTCGACTTCGTTATTTGAAATCGGTTCCATTCAAATTTCAGTGTATTCGAGTCCGATCCAAAGAATAAACACCTAGAGTTTGTTGTCAAACAATTATAAACTTATTTTATTGTATCTATTTCTTTTTATGTATTGTATTTATCTTATAATGAAAGGTAGGATCCAACAGGCGTAAAACAAAATTTTATATACCATTTATAAATTATAAATAATCTAGTTTGGATTCTATTTGGTGGAACTTTTGGTTTTACTGTATGTAAAGTTTCTAAACTGTTCACAACGCTACAGCTCATTCTTCTTACAAACAGTCCTAATCAGCATACCATATCAGCTTTCCACTCACCTCCACCCATTCTTTCCACAAATACTTTTTACCCCCAACACTATCATTCCCACAAACACCTTTATTTTTCCACCTCACATTTTTTTTTATTTACTTTAAATAAAGATATTTAAATTATTGTAAATATATTAATTAAAATAAATAATGGAATTAAATATCAAATGATCAAGTTGAATACTTAAATTAAATAATTCTAAATAAGAAAATAATAAAATTAAACCGCAACTACATTAAATTAAAATAAAAACAACAACGTAAAACAATAAAATAAAAACGATCATACGAAATTAATAGATTGAAACAATAATAAAACTACTCTTTAATCCCCCTATTCGCCCAGAGATGTTCTATTAGATCGTTCCGCAATGCATGGTGGGCGTCCTGGTTACGTAAGCTTCTAAACTCTATAGGTGTTTTTGAAATGATGGTGGTGCCCCGTTATTGTAACTTTCTAGCTCTGATTCTTGCTCTTCACGCGACCAGTTAGTTATGTAACGTCCTTCATCTTCTACAATCATATTATGTAATATAATACATGCATGCATTATATCACCTAATACTGGTAAGTTCGAGGATTTTGTTGGGGATTGTATCATTGCCACCTAGCTTGAAGAACACCGAAGGCTCTTTCTACATCCTTTCTTGCAGACTCTTGACGCCTTTTGTTCCACTTTATTTTCAGATTATTCTCCGATGGATATGTAAAACTCTTTACAAGTGTTGCCCATTTGGATAAATAGCATCTGCAAGATAATACCATGTGGTGTGGTTATGCCATTCACTGTAAATTACATTGCGGTGCATTCCCCTCTATGATTTGATTAAAAACTAGGGATTGATTAAGCACATTGATATCATTGTTTGATCCAACTACTCCAAAGAATGCATGCCAAATCCAGAGGTCATGTGATGCAATACTTCTAGCATAATGGTAGGATGCTCATGATCACCACGAGTATTTTGACCTTTCCATGCAGTGGGATAGTTTCTTCCAACTCCAGTGCATACAATCAATGCTTCCAAGCATTCCAGGAAACCCTGATGGGCTTCATGTTCAGCTACTAACCGGTCAACGTCATATTGGGTTGGTCTTCTTAATACACAAATGAATAAATTTCAACGATAGACCGGCAAAACTTTTGTAGACATTCCATAGCAGTACTTTCACCAATGTGTAAGTATTCATCGCATTGGTCAGCTATTGTGGCATATGCCAATTGACGAATGGCACTTGTGCATTTTTGTCTTGGTGATAGACCCTTACTACCTACAACATCATATCTTTGTGTAAAATATTTCCAGTGTTCAGATTTACCTGGTTCAGATAAATCTGTGATGATACGATTAAAAAGACCAATGCACATCCTGAACCGTCGTTGAAGAAACTTTCATCGTACATCGGCTCTGGAGCAAAGAAATCATTCCACAATCGTGCGTCTCCTCCTTACGACCTCTATCTATCTCTTTGCGCTTCTTACGTTGTCGGAAGAACTTCCCTTTTTTTCTTGGTCAAGCTCAAACAACCGATTAGCAAGCTCTTCGATATCATCGGAAATAAGATTTTGAAATTTTTATGTGAGCATTTGAGGAATATTCATGGGTATTCTATCATCATCGATACTCATTTCAGAATTTTGTATTCAAAGTATTTATGTGGAAAATGAGTGAAGTGTTGTAGTGATTAGGATGAAATTGTGGTATTTATACAAAACAACAAAACTAGCCATTAGAAACATGATAAAAAAAACTAGCTGTTAGAAAAAAGACAATAGAACTAACCGTTAGAAAAAAAAAATCATAATTAACTATAATACATAAGAGTAGAGAATTAAACTTAAACAAAGTCAAACTAAAATACAACTTTAACTAAACCACAACATAAAATGAAACAACAAATTAAACTAAAAATTAGGGCGACGAGGAATTCAATTCTCCTTAATCTCGTTACACAATTCTTCATGTTCGGCATGCTGGAATGGATCCATATGACTTTTGTCGATGAAAAAAGATTCTCTTCAACTCAAAGAATTGATCAATTTTTTTTGTCGAAATATTAGATAGCTTTCTTCTTTGCCTTTGTCGTATCGGCCAGGTCTTCAACGAGACTTAGTTCTCTTTGCTTATAAGCAAAAATGTAACCTTTCGTGTTTTCGTTAATTATAGTTAACCCTGTTATGTTCTCGTAAGGACCATTTATGTCATTTATGAAGGCTTGTTTCTTAGTTAATTTTGAAGTTAATAAATTAATTTATTAAAAATAATAATAATAATAACAATAGTCAAAATTAAATAAAAAAAAAGAATAATAATAATTATAAAAAAAAAAAAAAAAAATTAATTAATAACTTATAAAAGTTAAACATTTAATAAGTTATAAAAACATTTAAAACTTAAGGGTTAATTAAGTTCAGGGGGTATTTGCGACAAATTTGAAACTTTAAATGAAAGTGTTAAGCATAAAATATTAATTCGAAAACTGCAGGGACTAAAACTGCAATTAATCAAAACCCAAACCCCCTCCCGCATATTTCCCCCGTTTCTCCGGTCAAACCCCGGCCAAACTCCGGCCGACCTCCGGCGAAGTCCAAACGCGACTAAAACGCGTAAAATCAAACCCCAATCGTTTCTAACCGGTTCGTATGCATGATTCGAAACCGTTTTAGAACCTTAATCGCCTTTAAACAACGGATATGAACTCGAACGACCCGAGTAACCGTCGCCATTATCAACAGAACCGTTCGGCATTCAAGACTCAATAATAATCCAATTAATTAAACTTGAACAATCATTTAACTACCCCTAATCTATCACCATTTGCAATTTCGTCTGAGAAACACACAAACCCCGCATTCGATCCCCACTTCCATCGTGAACTGCAACCGTAGTGTTCTTCAACCTTCAGTCGTTCTTAATTAAAATTGATAAAGGGCTTTCAATCACCGAGACCAGTAGGAGCTATCTGTGCAACGAATTTGATTATTAACATCATTTGCAACCTGAACCAATCTCGACATAGCCGCGACTTGTTCTTCGTCTTGCTCACCATCGATTCGACTTTGATCCGGGTATGTATACATATTATCATGGTCGTATGATCATTACAAACAAAAGCCCTAAGTTTAATTCGGCTGAAACATACGAATTATCGATCAATTTGATGAAATCCGAAGTTAGGGTTCATGGGATTTGGGGGTTTCGAGTAGTTAATGCTTTTAACAATTAGAAACCATTTTCTTGGCAGGCATAGGCGCCCAGCCTAACGGTAACCGCACCCCCTGTCAACCTTGGGGTCTCGGGTTCGAACCCGGGCACCCTCAACTATTTTTTTTAGGGCTTTTCAGCCTTTAAAAAAATTATAGAAGATTTCTAAAAATTATAAAAATCAGTTCTGAAAACTTTATTTATTTTTCAAGTCACCTAAATATTTTATGTAAATTATTACTTTAAATACTTTAATATTTTTATAAAATATTTTAAACAAATGTTATACTTAGTTTATTTTTATAAAAATAAACTTTAAATAATAGTTTAAATTACTAAAATATTATTGGTCAACATGTTACCTTTAATAATAGTTTAATCATGATAATTATAAAAATTATTTATATTTATAATTAAACTTTACAAATTATTATAAATGATTTTATTTCCTCTCCATATTAAATTACCTAAATTGTATTGGATTAAAATATATATATGATTTTCATAGTTAACCTTATTTGTAAAAAACCCCGAACTCCACTTAAAACCCTAGTTTACGTATGAATCGTTAAACATATCTTGGAACATATACGTTTAGGTATCTTGTAAAAGGAATCGTTGGAGCACCATTTATTTTCTTGTTATTACCTTCAACACCAGCTTATATCATGTGAGTTTTCCATGCCCCTTTTTACTTTATTTCACACTTTTTGGGGTGAAACATGTTAACTTTATGAACTTGCACTTGTAAACATCTTGATACTTGTAAATGCACGAGCAATTCATTTATGAACTTTGTCATGGTTATTTGTAATATTGTGAGCTTTATATGATGAATATTATATGTTGACAATCATTAACTATTGCTAGCCTGGCGACGTCATAGATCTATGGGCCTGACAAGCCTATTTGGTGCTAAAGCCGAGGTTATTGCCGGCTCCTAGTGTCGTATTCTTGAGCACTATGGGAACCAAGTACACTTAGCTAATCGTTAAACTTGTAAATGATATTCTTGGTCAAGGTTTGATTGTAGCTATATGTTATCTATAAACTTGCTTATTTCGTAACCATTGACATGAATTGCTACTTGTAAACTTTTATATATATATATATGTATGCTTAACCCATGGAAACTCACCAACTTTTAAAGTTGACCCTTTTATTTTTAACATGTTTCAGGAAATGCACAAGGTTGATGATTATCTTTGAAGCATGCCTACACCTAGGATTTGGACCTAGAAAAAAATAAATAAAATAACTTGAGACTTGAAAGTTGAACTTTGTTTATCTTTGTTTGTTGAGACATTTGGTTGTAAGGTTTATTTCAACTATTGAATTTTTATATTTACAATTTATGGTAGTGTTATGTGGCTGTGAACAATCTTAACCCTCACATCTCGACGTTTCCGCCGTTAAGGTTGGGGTGTGACAGATTGGTATCAGAGCCCATAACTATAGGGATTTAGGTTATTAGAAATGGTGACCTAGACTATAGTTGATGTATGAACCTCATAAGAAAAATCTTTATGATCTTGTAATATATTTTGTTGCATGCTACATAATGCTACTTGTTAAGGAGGGCTTCTTAATGTGCAACTTGATGCCTTTAGTTAGGATTGTCTTATAATTGAGAAACTTGGTTGTCTTGTCTCCTCTAAAACTTATTCTTAATCCTTTATTCTCTCGGCGATGAAATATCTTAAACTTATTCTCGACGACACGGGGGAACGTAAGCTTTATATCAAAAGGTTCAAATCTTTAGACTTTATGACTAATCCATGAAAATCTCATCAAGGTTTTAATTCCATGAACCTAAAGAAATATTGTGTGACACATAGACACCTGTATTCTGGATTTCCTGGCAAAAAGCCTTCGGGCTAAGGTAAGCATTTCGCATAAATCCCGTGGGACTAGTTATGCTTACCTGGGGATTTCTGGGATGAGTGATAAACTATGGTCAATATACACAAGTTTCTAAGGCAATTGGAGTTAACTCACCTTGACGTGTCAACGTTTCCAAATGGTAATGAGTACCAAATGGAATCATTCCATATGTGTTTTACAAGTCTTGAAAAATCTTTGTTTTATTATCTTTTATCTCCAAATTTCTGTGACTAACGTATTTTATATCCAGCATGTCTCGTCATCATGGAAAGCGTGGTAGCTCCGACCGCAAATTAGCCGCCATGATTGCCCGTCAAATGGCTGCCGTCATTCCGACCATGGTTGCTGAACTGAGTAGCACCTTGATGACCAACGCTAGTGACAACACTAATGGCAATGGGCAAGGAGAGAATAGTGCAAATCAAGGAAGAAACAACCAACCCTGCACGTTTAAGCACTTCAACTCGTGCAAACCCACTAGCTTTAGTGGGAAGGAAGGAGCCACTGGACTTCTCGAGTGGTTTGAAAGTATGGAGAACACCTTCATCAACTGTGAGTGTCCCGAGGCACTCAAAGTCCGTTATGCCACAAGTGTTCTTCAACAAAGAGCACTTACATGGTGGAATAGTGAGAAGAGGAATCGTGGTGCTGATGCTGTGTTGGCACTCACTTGGGAAGAATTCAAGAACATTGCCATCCAAAAGTTCTGCCCGAGAAGTGAGTTGCAAAAGCTGGAGGAGGAGTTTTGGAATCTCAAGCAAGATGGTGGAGATCATTTGGCCTATTCAACTAGGCATCACGAGTTGAGCATCCTGTTGCCTCACATGGTTGACACAGTTCCTAGGAACATTGAGAAGTTCATCAAGGGGGTGCCACCTCAAATCCAAGATGCCGTGGTGGGAAGTAGACCCACAACTTTGGAAGATGCCATTACCATCACCGCTCAACTTACTGAAAACCATATTCGAGCGGGCACCTTGTCTGTCAAAGGGGCTAAAAAGACTGAAAAGGCGGTCCCTGAAGCAGCTAAGGAGAATAAGAATGAACCGTCTTACAACAACAAGAAACGCAAGTTCACACCGGCGCGTAATTTTCGCTGTGGCTACACCCAAAGTACCTCAAAGACAACCCGCTCCTGGTACACAAGCACCTGCTGCTAGAACCTATGCTGGTCCTCTACCATTGTGCAATGTCTGTAAGTATCATCATGCGGGTAATACCCCGTGCCGTATCTGTACATTGTGTGGTAAGTATGGACATTTGGTGGCTACTTGTCACCGTGCACCAAACAATGCCGCGTTAGTTGCTAATCGTGCTTGCTACAACTGTGGGGAACCTGGTCATTTTCGCCCACAATGCCCTCGTCTTGCGGGTAACGTACCACAAGCTCGAGGACGTGCCTTCAACATCAATGCAAACCAAGCACAGGCTAACAACGATGTGGTGAACGGTATGTCAAATCCAACCCCAACTTTATGATCCAAGTACTTTTGTTGCTTTACCTGTATCGTAAACGTCTTTAAAACTGAACAGGTATGTTTCTTATTAATAATTCTTATGCCTACGTTCTATTTGACTCTGGAGCCGATAAGAGTTTTGTCTCGATAGAATTTGAGCCTATACTTGCTAAGCCACATACGAAACTAGAAAGACCTCTTACTGTCGAAGTCGCCGATGGAGAACCCATCACCGTTGATGTCGTTATTCGTGATTGCATTTTGAGCCTAAACGAGCATGATTTCTTTATCGACCTTATTCCTATGAAACTTGGAAGCTTTGACGTTATCATTGGCATGGATTGGTTAGCCAAACATCATGCTGAAATTATTTGTTTCGAGAAGTGCATTCGAATTCCTTTGCCTTCGGGGGATACATTGAAAGTATTTGGCGAAAAATCATCCAAAGGACTCAAACTCATGTCGTGTACTCAAGCCCGAAAATGTCTAAGCAAGAATTACATGGCTTTCTTGGCTTACGTGGTCAACACGAAAGTCAAAGGGAATGATCTTAAGAAGGTCCCGATTGTACGAGACTTTCCTGAAGTGTTTCCCGATGACCTTAGCGGTTTACCTCCCGTGCGTGAAGTCGAGTTTAAGATCGATTTAATTCCGGGAGCGAACCCTGTGGCTAAATCACCATATCGACTTGCACCGTCAGAAATGCAAGAGCTGGCCAGTCAACTTCAAGAACTGTCCGACAAAGGCTTTATCCGACCTAGCTCATCGCCTTGGGGTGCACCTATTTTGTTCGTGAAGAAGAAAGATGGATCATTTCGTATGTGCATCGATTATCGTGAGCTTAACAAACTTACCATCAAGAACCGCTACCCTCTTCCTCGCATCGATGATCTTTTTGACCAACTTCAAGGAGCTGCTATTTTCTCAAAGATTGACTTACGTTCTGGCTATCATCAATTACGAGTTCATGATGATGATATCCCAAAAACTGCGTTCCGTACCCGATATGGACACTATGAGTTCATGGTGATGCCCTTTGGTTTAACGAATGCTCCTGCTGTCTTTATGGATCTCATGAATCGAGTATGCAAGCCGTATCTAGACAAGTTCGTGATTGTCTTTATTGACGACATACTTATCTACTCCAAGTCCAAAACCGATCACGAACACCACCTGCGACAAGTTCTTGAGCTATTGAAGAAAGAACAACTATACGCAAAGTTCTCAAAGTGCGAATTTTGGCTTGAGGAGGTCCAATTTCTAGGACACGTGGTGAATAGTCAAGGAATTCACGTTGACCCTGCAAAGGTGGAAGCTGTGAAAAATTGGTGTGTTCCCACAACTCCAACCGAAGTTCGTTCTTTCCTTGGTCTTGCTGGGTATTATCGACGTTTCATTGCCAACTTCTCCGAATCGCGAAACCGCTTACTTCCTTGACCCAAAAGAATAAACCATTCGAATGGGGGTCTGAACAAGAGGGAGCCTTTGAATCCTTAAAGCACAAGTTGTGTAATGCCCCTATATTGACCCTTCCCGATGGGAACGATGATTTCACCGTATATTGTGATGCATCTAAACAAGGCCTTGGTTGTGTTCTCATGCAACGAGGAAAGGTCATAGCATATGCATCGAGACAATTGAAGGTCCATGAGGTGAATTATACGACACATGATCTTGAACTTGGTGCTGTTGTTTTTGCCTTAAAGATTTGGAGGCATTACCTTTATGGGACGCAATGTATAGTCTACACCGATCACAAAAGCCTGCAACACGTCTTCAATCAAAAGGATCTCAACATGAGACAACGACGTTGGGTTGAGTTGATTAGTGATTATGATTGTGACATTCGTTACCACCCTGGAAAGGCAAATGTCGTAGCCGATGCACTAAGTCGTAAGATTCATAATAAGATGGTTTCGTTTCAAGAAGTTCGCGATCGACGACAATGGTTTGATATCTTGGGAGAATTTGATACTGAGATTCGTCTGGATGTTAATGAGACTACGGTGCTGCTACAAAACTTGAGGATTGAGAATGACATCGAGACTTGTATCATGGAGGCTCAACAAGCGGTTCAAGAAGGAGGAAAAATGGGAGAGGAATTGGAGTACAATCTTCGAGCTCAACTAGAAACGAAACCCAATGGGTTGATGTATTTCTTGAATCGAATTTGGGTTCCAAACCGTGATAATCTTCGTACCTTTATCATGAATGAAGCTCATCAAACTCGTTACTCAATTCATCCTGGTTCCGATAAGATGTATATGGATCTGCGCGGTCAATACTGGTGGCCTGGAATGAAGAAAGACATAGCAACTTACGTAGCTAAGTGTCTTACGTGTACAAAGGTTAAAGCTGAACATCAACGTCCTAGTGGATTACTTGAACAACCCGAGATTCCCATGTGGAAATGGGAACACATATCCATGGACTTCATAACCAAACTACCTCGTACCTCTCGTGGTCATGATAGCATATGGGTGATTGTTGACCGATTGACCAAGTCGGCACATTTCATACCCATACGGGACACCTACAAAACGTCAAAGTTAGCTCGTATATACATTGATGAGATTGTGAGTCGTCATGGCGTACCTTTGCATATCATATCCGACCGCGACGCTCGTTTCACTTCGCACTTTTGGTCGTCTATGCAAGAACTTTTGGGTACACAACTGGATTTAAGCACGGCTTACCATCCTCAAACGGACGGTCAAACCGAGCGAACTATTCAAACCCTAGAGGATTTGCTACGTCTTTGTGTCCTTGACTTTGGTGGTGACTGGGATACGCATTTACCTCTCGCGGAATTTTCATATAATAATAGTTACCACTCGAGTATCAAAATGGCACCTTTTGAAGCACTTTATGGTCGTAAATGTCGTTCCCCGATCTGCTGGACTGACATTGGTGAAAATTTCATCACTGGTCCTGAGCTCATACAAGAAACAACCGATAAAGTTTCCATGATTCGCAAGAACCTTGAAGTGGCTAGAAGTCGACAAAAAAGTTATGCCGATAAACGACGCAAGCCGTTGGAATTCCAAGTTGGGGATATGGTTCTTCTTAAAGTCTCACCATGGAAGGGAGTCGTTCGCTTTGGGAAGAAGGGTAAATTAGCTCCACGATTTGTAGGACCTTTCAAGATCCTGAAAAGGATTGGGAAAGTGGCTTATAAACTGGAACTACCTTCCGATCTTAGCGGGGTTCATCCTGTTTTCCATGTCTCAAATTTGAGAAGATGTTTGGCTGATGAAAGTCTGTATGTCCCATTGGATGACATCCAGATCGACGAGTCATTACATTTTGTTGAGAAACCCGTTGAAGTCATGGACCGCATTATGAAGAAGACTAGAACCACTACTACCCCAATCGTCAAGGTTCGTTGGGAAAATAAGCGTGGACCTGAGTTTACTTGGGAGCGCGAGGAGCATATGAAGAAGAAATACCCGTATTTGTTCGTTTAGTTCATTCTTAATTTCGGGACGAAATTCTTAAAAGTTGGGGAGACTGTAACCTTTCGTGTTTTCGTTAATTATAGTTAATCCTGTTATGTTCTCGTAAGGACCATTTATGTCATTTATGAAGGCTTGTTTCTTAGTTAATTTTGAAGTTAATAAATTAATTTATTAAAAATAATAATAATAATAACAATAGTCAAAATTAAATAAAAAAAAAAGAATAATAATAATTATAAAAAAAAAAAAAAATTAATTAATAACTTATAAAAGTTAAACATTTAATAAGTTATAAAAACATTTAAAACTTAAGGGTTAATTAAGTTCAGGGGGTATTTGCGACAAATTTGAAACTTTAAATGAAAGTTTTAAGCATAAAATATTAATTCGAAAACTGCAGGGACTAAAACTGCAATTAATCAAAACCCAAACCCCCTCCCGCATTTTTCCCCCGTTTCTCCGGTCAAACCCCGGCCAAACTCCGGCCGACCTCCGGCGAAGTCCAAACGCGACTAAAACGCGTAAAATCAAACCCCAATCGTTTCTAACCGGTTCGTATGCATGATTCGAAACCGTTTTAGAACCTTAATCGCCTTTAAACAACGGATATGAACTCGAACGACCCGAGTAACCGTCGCCATTATCAACAGAACCGTTCGGCATTCAAGACTCAATAATAATCCAATTAATTAAACTTGAACAATCATTTAACTACCCCTAATCTATCACCATTTGCAATTTCGTCTGAGAAAACACACAAACCCCGCATTCGATCCCCACTTCCATCGTGAACTGCAACCGTAGTGTTCTTCAACCTTCAGTCGTTCTTAATTAAAATTGATAAAGGGCTTTCAATCACCGAGACCAGTAGGAGCTATCTGTGCAACGAATTTGATTATTAACATCATTTGCAACCTGAACCAATCTCGACATAGCCGCGACTTGTTCTTCGTCTTGCTCACCATCGATTCGACTTTGATCCGGGTATGTATACATATTATCATGGTCGTATGATCATTACAAACAAAAGCCCTAAGTTTAATTCGGCTGAAACATACGAATTATCGATCAATTTGATGAAATCCGAAGTTAGGGTTCATGGGATTTGGGGGTTTCGAGTAGTTAATGCTTTTAACAATTAGAAACCATTTTCTTGGCAGGCATAGGCGCCCAGCCTAACGGTAACCGCACCCCCTGTCAACCTTGGGGTCTCGGGTTCGAACCGGGCACCCTCAACTATTTTTTTTAGGGCTTTTCAGCCTTTAAAAAAATATAGAAGATTTCTAAAAATTATAAAAATCAGTTCTGAAAACTTTATTTATTTTTCAAGTCACCTAAATATTTTATGTAAATTATTACTTTAAATACTTTAATATTTTTATAAAATATTTTAAACAAATGTTATACTTAGTTTATTTTATAAAAATAAACTTTAAATAATAGTTTAAATTACTAAAATATTATTGGTCAACATGTTACCTTTAATAATAGTTTAATCATGATAATTATAAAAATTATTTATATTTTATAATTAAACTTTACAAATTATTATAAATGATTTTATTTCCTCTCCATATTAAATTACCTAAATTGTATTGGATTAAAATATATATATGATTTTCATAGTTAACCTTATTTGTAAAAAACCCCGAACTCCACTTAAAACCCTAGTTTACGTATGAATCGTTAAACATATCTTGGAACATATACGTTTAGGTATCTTGTAAAAGGAATCGTTGGAGCACCATTTATTTTCTTGTTATTACCTTCAACACCAGCTTATATCATGTGAGTTTTCCATGCCCCTTTTTACTTTATTTCACACTTTTTGGGGTGAAACATGTTAACTTTATGAACTTGCACTTGTAAACATCTTGATACTTGTAAATGCACGAGCAATTCATTTATGAACTTTGTCATGGTTATTTGTAATATTGTGAGCTTTATATGATGAATATTATATGTTGACAATCATTAACTATTGCTAGCCTGGCGACGTCATAGATCTATGGGCCTGACAAGCCTATTTGGTGCTAAAGCCGAGGTTATTGCCGGCTCCTAGTGTCGTATTCTTGAGCACTATGGGAACCAAGTACACTTAGCTAATCGTTAAACTTGTAAATGATATTCTTGGTCAAGGTTTGATTGTAGCTATATGTTATCTATAAACTTGCTTATTTCGTAACCATTGACATGAATTGCTACTTGTAAACTTTTATATATATATATATGTATGCTTAACCCATGGAAACTCACCAACTTTTAAAGTTGACCCTTTTATTTTTAACATGTTTCAGGAAATGCACAAGGTTGATGATTATCTTTGAAGCATGCCTACACCTAGGATTTGGACCTAGAAAAAAATAAATAAAATAACTTGAGACTTGAAAGTTGAACTTTGTTTATCTTTGTTTGTTGAGACATTTGGTTGTAAGGCTTATTTCAACTATTGAATTTTTATATTTACAATTTATGGTAGTGTTATGTGGCTGTGAACAATCTTAACCCTCACATCTCGACGTTTCCGCCGTTAAGGTTGGGTGTGACAGCAAATGAAGAAGAAGAAGTCATGCTTTACCCTTTATTTTGGCCAGCTTCTTGGCCTTGTCCCTTCCCATTGGACATGTTGGAGGTTCCTCTCGAGACTCTTCTTCTAGAGGTTCTTCCTCTTGATCTTTCTGTTGCATTGCAAGAACATCATCATCATCATTATCATCATCAAGTGATACCCCCACTTTGAGTTTATTCGGGAGTATTGCCAAAGTTGGCATCCGAAGCAGAAGTGGTATACTCCCCTGTGCTGCTTGTCTTTGTTATTTTGGAAACTTGATGACCATACACTTTGGTAGGCCCAGAATACTTTGGAATGTCTTTAACTATCCTCCAAACATGTTCATATGTGAAGGCAATATTATTAGTGTTCGTGTAATCATAATTTTGCTTGGGTTATATATTAGTCTTTTGACCAACCACTTTTGTATTGTGACTTGATACGAACATAAGACGCATTAAAGTGAGCAACCTTTCCTTTGATCATATGCCAGTGACTTCTAAGGTTATGACATTTCTTGGAATTTGAGGGTTTCCAGCATTGTAATGTTGTTCTATCCTCCCCCAATATGCATGTTAGTTTTGACTGTTAGCAATTATTGGGTCTTCAGAAATGGCTACATAAGCCTTAGCCAATAACACTTCGTCATCAGCTGCCTACTTGATACGAACAGACTTCTCAGCCTTTTCTTTTCCTTTTCCTTTTCCTTTCCCTTTCTTCTTTGTTGGTGTTTTTTTGGGTGATAAAGGTGCTTCATCAATAAGTTGTTCATTATGTGATTGTGATTGTGATTGCTGCACTTTTTGAAGCTCTTTATGTTTAAGCCATGCTTGATATTGTTGATGGTTTTCCAACGAAGACTGAGATTGTTGAAGATACGGGAATCCCCGGGTTATGGAAATTGTGAGAAGCCAGTTTGTTGAACATATGGAAATCCCCCAGATTGTTGAACATGTGGGAATCCCTAAGATTGTTAAAGATATGGAAATCTCCCGGGTTGTGGGAATTGGGAGAACCCAAGGTGTTGATATTGGGAGAACTCGAGTTGCTAATGTGGGTATTCTTCATTGGTTTCATCATTTAACATTTGTGTTAAAGAGAGTGGAGCTCTTGGATCCATTGAGAATTGAATTTTGAATTGTGTTTAAAAGAGAGTTAGAATGTTAGAAAGAAGATGAAGTGTGATTTGAGAAAAACTCTCAAGTGAATAAACATATTTGTAATAGGTAAACTAACTGTTATGAATAAAACAAAAAAAGTAGCATTTATTAATAGAACAAAAAAACTAATCGTTATGAAGAAAACAAAAAAAGTAGCTGTTATGAATAAAAAAACTAGTCGTTATGAAAAAACAAAAAAAATAGCCGTTATGAATAAAACAAAAAAAAATCAAAAATAAAAAAATAAACTCTAATTAATTAGTTTAATATTATAAATGTAAAAAAAATTAAAAATATTTTTATTTAATTAACACATTTTAATTAAAGTATTATACTTAAATTATTATTTTAATTAAAAGATTTAAAAACATTTTAATTTAAAATCATTTTATAATAATGGGGCCCACCACCACCTCTCCCTCTCCATCGCCCTTGCGACGGATTTCCCATCTCAAGCCATCATCCCCCATCGCTGCCCCTCCGGCGGGCGCGGTCCACGTCGGCGACGGGCCGGCCACGGCGCCGTGATGGGGATAGTCTAAACTTCTAGTTGTAATTTCAGATGAAAATTACTGTCACGCGACCGATGTCAACATCAATCTTTACTCCATCGATTGTTTTGATTGGTAATAAAGTTGTGGCTAACATTCATGCAACTATGTAATATCGCAAAATCTATAAACTTATTATTCGAATTGATAATACTATTGTAATAAAGAAGAATCTTTAATAGTTTGTTAAGTTAAATTATAAAAATCTCGGTCAAATGCTACTAAGAAATCAACAAAAGTCGAAGTTTGAGTTTTAAGTAGAATTGTGACATCTCTTGGTCTAAAGTTACTAAAATGACGTTTCTAACATGTTAGTTGTGGTTAATTTGAGACGGAGTGTTAGAATGAACACAAGTGCAATTACCATAACAATTGTCCATAAAAATTTCTATTTAGTAAAAGCATATAATGTGAATTTAGGTGTTCTTTTTTGGCTAGAAAATATCGTTTGAATAGCTTAGAGAATTTAAACTTGTGCACACTTTTGACGTTTAGACACAATGCAAAATCAATAGTCTTAGGTTTGCGTAACTGGAATTTGCTTTAAGCCTTTTATTTTTTAAAACCGAAACTATGGATAGTTATGCTGAATAGCTATGTTACAATGAGAACTACACTTACACTGAGTTACAATCATAATGTATCACACAACTTGCATTAAGTTATGCTAACCGATTGTGTTATACTAACAAGTAGTGAGCTACACTAAGAAGTTGGTCTAAGTTAATCTAACTAACACGCTCTTACTAAGAAGTTGGTCTGGGTTCGTCTCACCATGCTAGGACATGTCATCATGTTGCTCTGGGTTTATATCTAACAGCTAGTTTCCCATTTTAATAACATTTCAATAAAAGGTAGGCGATTAAGTCTTGTCATTGGACAAAAATATATCTATTCTTAAAAGGCTGAGAGTTCAAGTTTTATCGTGGACAAAAATGTAGATTAATGAGTAGTGGCGGAACCAGACTTTTACGAGTAGAGGGTCAAAGTAAAAAAAATCTATAATCTCTGGTATATAGTAGTTACTTATTTATGGATGTACTACAAACACAAAAAAATCTAAACAAGACTACTTTTTGTAATGATAAAAAAATAAATAAAATAAAATAATGAGTCTAATATGAGTTTATATTGAAACTCATTTAATAAGGGAGCTCGGTGCAATATGAGCCCGAGCCTGAAAAACTGCTACGTAGTGGAGCTCAAGTTTTTGAAATTAAGCTGCAAACAAGGTAAGTTAGAGTTCATGTTTTTTTAAAGTAAACTTAGGCTCAAACATAGTAAGTAATAGTTTTTAATATAACTTTGGAGTAAAATTTGAAATGATAAAGAATTAAATAGTTAATAAAATATAAAATGATAAATAATTAAAACTATAATGAAAAAATGTTATATTTTGAGTAAAATCAAATAAACCAATAATGTAAAATGTATATAAAATCTTTTGAAACTTTACATTTTGAAAAAGAAGATTCAATGCAATAAATTCAGAAAAATATTACTCTTTTGGGTGTAATGCGGCCTAGTGTTGCAGATTAGAAAGAGGCAAAAATAATGAATAAAATACAAGTATTTAGGTGGGTTTTACAGAAAATCACCTGTCCGTATATATTAAAATAGCCACGTCATCTTCATTTCTTCCGGTGCCCAGCAAACTCGAAAACTCTTCTCTATTCTATTTAACTACTTTAACTATTAAAATAGGGGGTCAAAACTCAAAAAAACTCACGCCGTCAAATACTCGTATAAATAGGGGGCCGGCCGGAGGGTCACGACACCCTCAGACCCTCCTGTGGTTCCGCCGACATTTATGAGTAAAATATAATAACCACTATATGAGTTAAGAGTTCTAAAAAAAGTAGTAGCAATAAAGATGATTAAATGATAAATAAAAAAAAAAAGAAAGCATGAAATAGTATAGTTAATACAATGAAACAAATGTTCACTGTGAAGGTAAACATAAAAGATTTCATATATGCTATCATAAAAAAATTAAGGATTTAAGATTAAGGGTGAGGTTATTTTACAAATTATATTTTTGTTATAAAATGTGAGAAAACACTGTGAAACTAAAAAAATCATAAAAAAATTATATCTCACAATTTAAATCGAATTTCAAAAAAGTACTTCGGAGTCTCTGTTCCTCTCGTCGTCCTCTTTCAGAAAAAAAAAATAAAAAATAAAAAAAAGTTCATTGTGTCTTTTATGACACAATGACGGCATTATGTTTTTCATAATGACACAATGAAGTCATTGTGTCTTTCTCTTTTATAAATGACACAATAAAATAACGTTAATTTTTTTTATTTTTTTTGTTTTTCGTTTATTTTTTTTAGTGAGGACGGCTAGGGGAACAAAAGCTCGGAATTACTTTTTTGAAATTCGATTTAGATTGTGAGATATAATTTTTTTGTGACTTTTTTTGACTCGTTGTGTCTTCTCACACTTTGTAGCAAAAAGACACTTTGCATTTTAACCTCTTTCTAACATTAAAATGTTGGTGAATAATGTTAACGAGAATAAGCATGGACGCTTCTCTATGTTCCATACATTTACAGATCAACTTTTAATATATAATTGTTTTTTTATTCCAGTCAAGAGTAGCCATGTGCTACTGCATTAATCAAACAGAACGACAGAGGAAGGAATATTTTCGAATTGGTTTCTGTTTTATAAGGATATGATTTGTATATAATAAGCAGTCTGTATGTAACATACATAGTCAGATTTTTAAATTTTATTTCTATATATAAATTCTTTTTTGGTAGTTATTATTCTAAATTACCAAATGACACTTTATTATAATGTATAATTCAAATTTTATTTTATTTAAATTAACTTCCTTTGGAAAATGATGTATCTGCTTTTTGAAGATAAGAAAACATATATCCCTAAAATCAATAGTCATCTCAACCTTTCGTGCATAACACCATTTTTGAGTCACATATGAAGGTTTGAAGTAAAAATGTGCTCGTTTAACTTAAGAGTAAGCTCAGATAGCATCAAGCTCGTTTAAACTACGCTTGACGTAAATTTCTAACGACCCGATTTCAAGTAGCTCATTAACGAATCGTCTCGTTTACACGCATACCATATGCTCATTACTAAAGAGGATAAAAGTAACACGTTTAACGTCATTAAGTAAACCTAATAATATGCTGAAATGAAGAATCCATAATCAGGTATTGTAGTAGTGTATTTTATTCATTAGGTTAAACGATTAAAATAGACCAAAACTGACATGATAGTAGAAGATTAGACAAGATTTGTTAGTATTGATGGTTATCGAATCGAAATCGAGTCATTGAATTTTAAAAATTTGAGCCTGGATTTAAGTTTGATATAAATGCGAATAAACTGACTTGAATCCAAAATTCAAATTTGGAATTTAACATCCATAAGAATAAGTCAACTAAATAATATTTTTCAAAATCCAAACAAATTTAAAAAAATTAAATGTCAAAAAGAAAATAATCTAATTCTATCTTCACTCTTTGGCATTAACCAGAACATGAGATAATCGAATTCATTCTTGACAACAAATAAGACCTTTGTACGTTTTAGGAATTTAGTAATTTGGATAACTAGTTAATGGATTGGTGTTTGGATATTGGTTTTGTTGATTTGCGATGAAAGTTTGCCTCTGATAAAAATAATGTGAGTTTAAATCTTTTTAGAAGTAATGTTAGGTGTAGTTAGATGGTAGAAGTTAATCTTAGAAAAGAGAGAAGATATTAGTTAGTGTTACAATCTTTCTTTTTCACCTTTTTAATTTTGGGCTATTGAGATGTAATGATTTTTTACTTTTTTTAATTGAATTTAATTTTTAAAACTTTTTTATCGAACGTCAGAGTTATGTTAACTGTATATTGAACTTATTTTTAATTTTGTTATTATATTTATTGTTATTTAACTTAAAAGAATAAGAATAATTAATCGATAAGTTTGTGAATTATTTTTGGACAAAACAAATACTAAAGAGAGTTTTACCAATAAATCAAGATCTTGTGTTCCTTTCATTATACTATTACATTGTATAATATAATACCACACCCTATATTGTGTGTTACAAGTGAAAATAGGTTGGACATAAAAAGCTAACAATTGTAAATTTCTTTAACCGTTTAACTAACATCCATAGTCATTGCAATGGGAAATCAACACATTTATTTTCTATTACCTTCCTTTCGACCATTTGTGCTAACAAAGTGGTTGTCGTATAACATTTTTCCCTTGTGGATGAGGTAGCCTCTTGTTTGCCCTATCTTGGGTGCCTATCATTTATCTTGTATGTTCTATTTGTTTCTTACATGTTGCGTGTTCTATTTCTTTGTTACATGTTGCGTCTTGAGCGATAGGCCCATAGTATATGAGACAAAGATGCCATCATTTTATGATCTTGGTACCCACTCAAAAATGGTAAAAAGATGAGTTTTGGTGGGTGGTATGAATCTTCATAAACTTGTCCAAATTATAAAACATGACAAATTGTGGGGTAGGCTTGTTTATGTGAAAGGGAGATATTGTGGTCATTTCTTGGATCTCATGGCCATGGAAACTTAGTGGAACAAATGTCTATTTGTTTAATGTCTTTGAGGTTTTTCAAATCACATAAACATCAAACTAAAGTTTAGATTTTGACTTCAATCCATTTTATATATTTGCAGAATATTAACTTGAATTTCAAGGTCAACTACTTTCATCATTTGGTTTGGGTGAAAAATCATGTAATGTATCAAACGAATTCACCTTGTGTTAATATGTAATTCATTTTGTATGCTCTCACTCCCAACCATAAGGTCATATTTCTCTTTCTTAGAAGACCTTCCTAGTAATTAATATCCTACCGGTTTAAGTCCAAGCACTTAAATGGTGTTGACAAGTTCACATAAACTATTGTTGTGAGTCCAAATTATAACACCCTCAAATTTCTAGAATAGTGGATTTAAAGAAAATACTTAAACATATAGTTAATAGCGAGAATTCACAGTCTTAAGTGTTTAGTTATAAAAACATTACATGAGTCGACTAGTTACCTAGGGGTGGGAATTCCTTACGCAACCCGAAACGTCAAAGTTAAGATATCAAGTTTTAGATTGATCAATATTAGATCCTGAAAGAATCATGTTTGTCAAAGATCGAAGATTATACAGTTTGAAGATATGAAAAAGAAATTTGACTAAAGTGTTTTACTACACATAAGCAACTACTCATGCGCACAAGATTAATCGCGCAGAAGGAAATAGTTAATTGTCTGTCTATGTATGACTTTACTTTATGCATAGACAACAAGTCTTCTGCACTTGAGAACATCATCTACACATCAGCAACTTTTGTCTGTGAATCAAGTCTATGCTTCTATGCATCAAGTGTCTTCGCTACGCATGTACAAAATCTCATGTGCATAAGAAATTCACAAGTGTTTCATCCGCACATCAACTACAACATCTATGCATGAAGTGTTTTCGTCTGCACATGATGGAATTTCTTCTCGCATGAAGAGCTTTTGTACTTGGTTAATTTTATGTAATTTTCATGTAAGGGCATTTTGTTCATTGTTTTATTTTCAGTCATGCCTGTAAAAGGCACAGTAGTGTAACCCTTATGGCATGATGTTTCTGATTATTCTTTGTACTCACAAAAATTAAGGCTATCAATAGAAAGCATTAATATCAAAACCTAACTTGTGAAATTCCGCATCGTAAGTTAGAACAATATTGCATATCTGATCTGAAATATTGTTTCCAACCAAGCTAACTAGGGGTGTGCATGGTCGGTTTGGTTCGGTTTAACCTTAAACCGAAACCAAAAACCGATATTTCAGTTTCTAGGTTTTTAAAACCGTTCGGTTTCGGGTTTTTGGTTTTTGGTTTTCGGTTTTCGGTTTTCTCTTAAGCTTCGATTTAATTTCGGTTCGTTTTCGGTTTTGTTTTTGGGCTTCAAGTTTTTTTAAAAAAAATTGGTTCAAAGTAATGAATTTAAGCTAAAACATTTGGGCTTACATCATTTTGTTGATATTTAAACGTAATCTATAGATTCTTATTATTACTTAACCTTAAAATTAATTACAATTAATAAAATACAATAATAAAAGTTTCGATAAAATAATTTAAAAAATTCAACAAAAAATTAATTACTTACATCATTTTGTTGATCTGTAAACAATCATGTTTGTAAGTGTATGAATACCGCTAAATTTACAAGTTTGGTTTTATGGTTCGGTCGATTTTTCCGTTTCTATTACAATCAAACCAAAACCGAACCGAAAAACGGTTTTTAAAATATCATCAAACCAAACCATCGGTTTCTTATTGGTTTCGATTTTTCAGTTCGGTTACGTCGGTTATTTCGGTTGCGGTTCGGTATTTGGTTTCTTGCACACCCTAAAGCAAACCCGTTTAACAAACATGTCATGTTTGATAGATTTATCTAACTTGTTTATTAAATGAGTCATGTTTGGTTGTACTATAATTAAAAAGACTAACTAGTCAATCCGTTTAATATTAACTTCAGATAATATTTAATTATAACATCAACTCAGCAAACCGTTTAACATGTTTGCAACTTTAGTACAACTCATCAAACTGTTTAAGATCCATTTAGCTCATTAACCACATGGGGGATATAGTAGTACTAGGTGTACCATTTGTGGACGGAACCATTGTGGTTGTTTTATTCATCTCCCCTTCTTTGTTCCTTTCTCTTTCACTTTATATGTTGTTCACTAATCTTTCTTTGCTTTTTGTGGCCCTAATTTGCAAGTATATTATTTCTCGGGTCTAGCATAAATAATATCATTTCATGTAACATACAACTTCAAAACCATCATTGCATGATACACAAAACAACAAAGTATATGATATAAGAATTAACACCCGAATAACTAGACAACCAATATAGGAACGTGATTGACGTAGAAAAATTCATACGAACCGGTTTAGATGTACGTCTCAAGTATTTTAAAGCTATCTAAATCAGTATTATTTTGTAGATTGAACATAATATTGTCACACGTCTAAACATAAATGTAAAAACTGTTAAATTATGTTTGGTTGGTTAATTTGCATCAAAATTTTGTATTTTAGTTAAATACCTGCAAACTACTTTTCCTATATTTCAATTTTAACATCAAAAAGGAAAAAAAGGATCATTCATAGTGTTTTCTCATATCACGCCTCTTGTGTGTGATCTAAATTACAAGTTTTCATGTACACATTACACTTATAACTAAAGCAGATACATCATTATAATTTTATTAATCTCCTATTAACTTATGGGAATTATCTCCGGAGAAAATTAGAAAGAAAAAAAGATAGACCGGGATTTTGTCATGAGACAATTAATATATCTAAAGTAGTTGATTAAAATAATTGC
The DNA here is from genome assembly GCA_025506505.1 of Flaveria sonorensis. Taxonomy (NCBI): domain Eukaryota; kingdom Viridiplantae; phylum Streptophyta; class Magnoliopsida; order Asterales; family Asteraceae; genus Flaveria; species Flaveria sonorensis. The sequence goes on along the minus strand of JACCIY010000542.1, from coordinate 9,417 downwards.
CTTCAATAGACCAAATAGAGTTATTCAAGGATTTTGTCAATGAATTAACCTAGATTACTAATAAACCCTAAATCAATTGTTTGGGGGAGCAGCTCAGAGCTTTTCAAAATAAAAAGTCATGAGTTCGAGTTTCATTTGATGCAATGTGCTCCAAGTGGGTCGTGAGTTTTACCACAATGAGTCTTTAGGGTGGTGTTTCCCCAACAATGGGGGCGGGCTGGATCACTAGCGTTGTTTGTGTTGCGGGCGTGGATGGTATTTAACCTATGGGTTTATTCGGATGATCGGATTTAAAGGTATTCGTTGGCCGTTAAAAAGAATTAAACCTAGAGTTAATTAAATATTCATTAACCTAGAATTTAAACCTAGAGTTATATTATATATATTTATTTATTTATATATATGGGTTGGGCTCATGTCTTCGATGCCGCCCAAGAGCTTCTAGAACCATGAGAGGCCAGAAAGGGTCCAGCAGTCCGCATTGTTTCAGTCCGTAGTCCTGTGTCGCAAAATATTTTCACAATTTATCAAAAACATACTTTTAGAAATTAGTCTTTATTAATAATTGAAATGTTACTAGCTCTCAATTTATTAATTCATCAAGGTATTTGTACTATATGCTTTGTGATTAGGATCAGTTTCAAATAAAAAAGCTTATAAAACTAAAAAGTGTAAAAAGTAATCTCAACCATAAATATTTTAATCAATAGTTTGAGATCAGCATGTAGGAAAAAAGTTTGTTAGAATAATATTTTAGAAATAGATATTTTTTTTGACTTTTTGTAATCTCTCTTATTTTTTAAACGTTCATAACTTTTATGTATGATATTATTTTTTTATAAAAATCACACCATAAAAACAGCGTCTTTTTATCTTTAAAATAAGTACAGTATTGTTATAAAAAGTTTAAAAAATTATGTTTTTAAGCTCATATCTCGTATTGTGTTTTTAGTACAGTTAATTGTGTCTTTTTGTTAGTTATTGTGTTAATCTGAATATTATTCTGTTTTTCTAAATGATGAATTTTAAAAAATATAATGACGGAATAACATTGTTATATATCTTTAATATGTAAAATACAATAATAAATTAACAACTAATTGATTTAATATATTAAAAACAATAACAACATAATACAATGTCTAATTGTGTATTTTGATCGTAATTATGTTCTTGAATATTATAAAGTTAAAAAAATATATTGATAAAATAAATTATTGTGTACTTTTAATGGTAAAACACAGTGATTAAACAATGAGTTTATATGATCAATTAAAAAATAATGACAAAAATAACACATTGTGTTATCTTAAACGCTATGAGTTTTGAAAATATATCGATGAAAGTATATTATTGTGTCTTCTAGTTATAAAACACAATGATAGATACACAAGTTTATAATCTATAAAAACAATGACAAAAATACAAAATGATCTAAAACGTAAAACACAATGATTAAACACATAACAAATGATGTAAAATATATGACACAATGAACGCATATTTGACACAATGACGTATAAGACACAATGACCAAAATGCTCTCATTTTTAATATGACGCATAATAATCCCCACGAATCTTCTTACACTTTTCTATTAAACATTCTTTTTACTATAACCTTACCCTTCTGATTAATGTACTTGCTCTCTCAATTGCCTTTCTTCACTTCACAACTATCCTCTAATCTTTGCAACAGGGCCGGCCCAATAGTACAACTGGCCCACGCTAGGGCTTTGGCCTCCAAAAATCATAGGGCCTCAAATATTATTGACCCAATATCATATGTGGGCTCAAATCTATTAAGCGGCTCTTCCCTTTCCCTCACCGCCTCTCCTCACGTTTTTTTTCTTTCTACAGTAGCAAATGGCCGCCTCTTTCATCAAGTTTCAGGATACGAAAGGTCCAATGGTTTTTCGTAATCATCAAGCTTCAAGCATGCTGCGCACCTGCACCGCTACGCCGCTGCTGTCGCCCCTTCAGCCTTCCAACAGCAGCAAACTTGCTTGCGAGTCGCGACTCTTCGAGATCAATACCCATAACGGTAATATTATGTTGAAATCGTTCAATAAATTCTCACTCGCTCCTTTCAGTTCAACTTACAATTCAAGTATTCAAGGGTTGCGAACTTGCATTTTATTAGGCTGCTTTTTGTGATTTTGGATTTTACGATTAACAAGGGTTGCGAACTTTCGATTAAGGCTAGAAGTGAAAGTGTGAAACTTTGATCTTGCTATAAGCCATTAAAAGACCAGAAGCAGAATACCAGAAGTGGAACTTGATTTTGCAAGTGGTGATTAAGAAGGCCAGCCACTTTTATTCTTTTAACTTGAGATCTGGACATCAGGTTAGTTTTTTGAATTTATGGTTTGTTGATTTTGTTCGGATTTCTGAATTGGTTTATTTGTTGTGTTTCTTATTGCTTGAATATGATTAATAGGAATATAGGACCTGATATAGTTATATTCTGAATGGTTATTAGTTTTCTGATTTTTGATTAATTTATTTGATTATCTATTGCTTGAATCTGATTAGTTTTATTACTTTATTAGTTTATTTCAGGAATCTTATTTAGTTTTACACTACATACTATAACTAGGAATTATAACTTGGTTGCTTAGAATTTATAAGAATATCAAACCGAATCCGTAAGTTTGCATGTGGTGCATCAAAAAGGGATAAAAAGGCTACACGAGAAGCTTAAATGAATCACTAAAAGATCAAAGTTATAATTCGTAACTACCACAACGTCTCTAAAATGAAACACTTGATGAAAATATTGCAAAAGTTGATGAAAACTTTAATGAACCAATGAATAATGATAAAAAGTTGAAAATCTTGATGAAAACCTTGATAAAACTACAAATAATGATGAAAACTTTGATAACCTATAAATAATGATGAAAACATTGAAAATCTTGATGAAAACCTTAATGAACCTACAAATAGTGATGAATATTCAAATAGAATCAAACTAAACTTATAATTATGTTAATTCTAGTCGATTGGAATATTAATAATAATTTTAGAGATCTACTTAGCTTTCCAAATTAAAAAGTATAAATAATTATTTACGATCTAGTATATCACAAGAAAAGATTAAACGGTTTAGCTATTTTGTCGATTAAAATGAATTTTAAAAGAATTTGATTACGAAGAATTCATTAAAGATTTTACATCAAAAAAAGCTAGAAAAATAAATTTAATCTAAAATATATTTATACAAGCACTATAAATAACTTTAAAAAAAATTTTAACTCAGCCAATTGTAAACTTATTAGTTTATTTTGCTAGTCCCAGCCCGGATAAAGGATGAGGGTTTATATTAATATTCTTTTGAGGCCTCATATTTTTTTGTTCGCTTTGGGGCTCTAAAAACGTTAAGCCGCCCTGCTTTGCAATCCACTTACGACGTTATGCATCAATGTTTGTATTTTAGCTTTGGTGGGTTGTACCTATTTTTGGATTTCTTTTTATCTGAAACAATTTATAAAGTTTAATAGCTTCTTAGTTAGGATAGTGTAAATTAATATCAGATTATAATTTTAAGTGTTCCATAGTTTCATTACTTTTATAGGCTCTATTTGATTCGAAGAATTTAAAGGATTAGAAAGGAATCACATAACTTATTATTACAAAATGTGTTTTGTTGTTTAAAGTTAGCTTAAAAATGGAAATTTATATCATTAAATTTAATTAACCGAAAGTTTTAACCTTCTTTTATGTTTTATTTAATTTTCAGATTACAAAAGAATTCATGGTGTTTGATAAACTAATTTGATACAGGCAACACTCGTTGTGAAAATTTCAGATAAAAGATTATGGATGTAATTGGTAACTCTGAAATGTTTTGAACTATGCATCGTTATCATTTTTAATATGAATAAAAATTAAAATTTAAAAAAAAAATCCTTATACCATTATAATTAAAGAATATTTAAACTAGTAATTTTGTGATTAGACATAAACACATAACACAAACCCCTTGTGAAATACTGAAATGATTACGAATATTAAATAACTAGTTATTGAACTCGCCGCGCGTTGCTGCGGCGCGAGCGTACTGTCATGATCAAGTATAAATATAATCGACTCAACTTGCTTCCGAACTAAATTTACGTAAAACATAGAGTAACACGAATTGGTACCATCAAATGAACATAGAACAACTCAAACGTACATCAAATAAGCAAGTGCGGGGAAGCCATAGGCGGCATGATAAACATGGATTACATTCGCTCTAACACATTTCTAGCAAAATTACAACAAAACATAAAGTATTCGAATTTATACCAATGAAATAAAATTATAATTTTGACCCAACTCGTTCCAAACAAAATTTACACAAACAATAAATACCCGTAGTATTATATAATAACGTTTTTTAAGATAGATATAATTTGAACTACTATTATTTATATGAGAAACCAAAATATGGGTTAATTAGAAAGCATACAAAGTATAGTGAATGTTAGACTCGAACCCGTGTCTTATGTATAGTGAAAGAGCTCGCAAGCCAGCAAGCTAGATGTCCTTCCATGTCTCAATTTTAATATATATAATATATAATATATAAAAAAAAATCTCAATTTTGCTATATATAATATATAATATACAAAAAAAAATCTAAAAATCCTCTATGTCCACCGACATAAAGAATAATAGTAATAGAAATGTATAAATAGGATATAGCTATAGTAATGAGTTTCTTAATTTAAAAAGTCTAAGAAGGTTCTGCGTTTGACATAGATCTTTATATTGTTTTAAAAGGAGAGGATACTTTGGTTTTTGTATCGAATACGTCATGTTTATCGTGTCAAATACGTCATGTCATTGTGTCAAATATTTTTTTAACATTTAGTATATGTATCGATCATTATTTTTTACATTTTATATATTTCATGTTAAAATTATCATGTTTCTACATATAATATAAATCTGTTTTAATTTTATAATTGTGTTTTACAATAACTTGACTATCAAAATGAAAAGCTAGTCAAAGATGCTCCTCACATAAAATCATGCAAGGATCCAATATCATCACATCATGATGTGTGGTTCTCTTGCACAAGCAGAGAAGTACACAAGGTGTTTTATATTTATATTATTTTATATTATTTTTTTATTTTTATGTTAATTTATTATATTATTTAGTTGTTAATTTATCATTATGTTTTACATTTAGAAATACAAAAAAATATTATTTTATTATATATTATTTTAAAACATCATATTAGAACAACATAATAACAACAAAAAACATAATAAACTATAATAAAAACACAATGATAAGCAATATCATATGATCTTAAAAGCATAAAAAAGTTATAACTATCTTTTTATATAAAGATACTGCATTCTATTTAAAGATAAAAAACCTTGTTTTATGGTGTAATCTTCATAAAAAACAGTGTCGTGCATAAAAGTTATGAAATTTACGAAAATGAGGGAATTTTGAAAAAGTAAATAAAATTGGTTATACCTAAATACGTCTCTAACAAATTTTTTTTTATAGTTTGGTTTTAAATATTGACAAAAAATATTGAGTTTTGAGATTACCTTATATTATTTAAATTTAAAATCCTTTTTTATTTGAGCATTCTCCTAAATATTACTAATAATATAATCGATTTTAGATAACTATACTATAAACGTACGATAGTAACTTGCAAATTCAAAGAGCCTCGGAGTAAAGATTAATTAAATTTTTTTAATTAAACTTAAATATGATGTAAATTAGTTTTGAGTAATAGAGTTTGATTTGCAATTTAGGAAAAATAAAATAAACCAATATAATGAAATAGTATGTTTTTGTCATCACGTGGGAGTAACTTGGACCTGTTTTAGAATTGTGTTTATTAGTTAACACGCAAGGGTGCGGACGACATTTATACGGAAACACATATTAACATAATTAGAGTATTCACAGTTTTTTATATTTTATTGAGTGGTTGTTTTATATTATAGGGATGGTTGTGATTGGTTGTGAGTGAAAAATAAAAAAATTTCTGGGGTTGTACTATGTTTTTTTTATATTTGTGAAAACACAATACAACCTCTATAAATTTTAATACTTTTAAAGTGGTTGTGAGTTATGCGAGAGAAAATATATTGATAAAGATATGAAAAAAATAACTTAATTGAAAACAATAGAGAAAAATATTAATTTTTAGTGTAATTATAAGAATGGAGATGAGTGATGATTGTGAATGTAGACAAACCCATCCATGGTGGATGTTCGACACCCATGAAATAAATGATTTATAGACTTGTATATGTTTTACTACCGTGTGACCCTCAAGAAAATTGACGACTCCATGAAACTTACGACATTCATAAAAAAAAATTTTAACCAAAGGCACCCATACAAATTTTAATTACAAATCTATACCGATAATTATTAAAAATACCAATATAATATATTATGAATTATTAGTAAACTAGACTATAATTCATTATCCTTATAAGTTATAAAGCTAATAAATTAAACTAACATTAATTAGTTTAACCCATTAATTATGAGTTATGAGTTATGAGTTATGAGTTATGACCTATGACCTGATACCTTTTACTCAAATCTGACTTTAATACGAAATTCCATTAACATTTTTAACGACCAATAATTAAGCCCAGCTACTCAGATTACCCCAATGGTGAAAATGCATCACATACATGCGCGAGCACAAACAGCACTGGGTAGCCTAAGCTCACCAACCATCAATTCCGGAAAACTCGTCACCTGAAGGCCTAGTGAGTAAAACCCTGCCCACTAACAACATTTGCCGTCGGTAGGACTCGAACTCACAACCTCCCATAGAGGAAGTCATGAGCCTACCATTTAACAAATTGTTTTTAGCATTTTTTGTAGTGTTGAGCTTAGATGCCACTGCACATCATGCTTGTCTTTGTAAAGTTTTTTAATACAACTAGTATTTGTCCCCCGTGCGTTGCACGGGGAATTCCTTCATGATCACAAATCTCAAAACGTTGATAACAAAACACGTTGCAATTGCTGTTATTCCAACATAAAACCCAAAAAGACAAGATAACGTCGCAACAAGTCACACCTGTAGAACCCCAAAAGTCATGTGACCAATCTACAAACCTAACACAATCCGCATACTTTGTCGTAAAATGACATGTTTATTCCGAACATGGAATCCCATCTTACCTCTTTCTATTGATCAAGTCACAACCAAGAGAATTGCACAAATCATGTCATTGTAACTGTAATTTAAACATCGTTAGTTGTCAAAACAGGCACGAAGAATACTACTTATTGTAAAGCTATAAATGGAAAATGTTTGTGTTTGACTTTTATCAACATGAAATTTATAACATAATCTTTCCTACATCTCTTCTAGGGCAATAACTTTTAGTCTTACATTCAATGCATCATCCTCCTTCATTAAAGTCAACTTTTAATTCTTCTTTATGACTTGTAGACAAATTGAGTTCCTCTTTATCATAATAGCCAGATTACCAACTTGACTTGTGTACTGGAAAATATAACACCACCTACATCATTAAAAAAATATAATCCTAAGCATATATGGTTACATTATGAGTAGGTCGATTTGGAACTCTATTATCTCCAACGGGTCGAAAACATGAAATTAAGCCAAAACCTATTTCTAAAAAAGCTTACTAAAGAGATACTTATTTCAATCAAAAAGCATGGTAAGAAGTGTTTAGGGCGACCCAGTCTTGATCCTATATACACAAAATACTCATTTTAATATTTTACCCAACCACATATTCAACCTACTCTAAAATTGTGGTGCTTTCTAAATATGAAAGGTGATATGATATGAAACCTGATGATCGAATAGCCATAAATGCAGTACTATCAGGACCTTAGTTCTAATATGGGTCCGATTCATAGATTTATCGGGTGCGCGAGTTGTGAATGTTGTCATAACATAACAATAAATCACAAATCAACAAACCAAAGACAAATAACACGTGAAAGAGAAGAATAAAGTTCTAAATTTCAACTCACTTGCAATGTTTATAACGGATACTGATACGAAACAGTACGTTTCTTGCTCTAACATTGTGATTTTTAACAACATGAACTCCCTAACCACAAAATGTACATATAAATTGGAGAATCAAAGTCGTTTCTTAGCACCAACCACGTACAATTTGACCATAATACATATTTTATACTATTATTTAACTTTTGTTCTACATTACAAACAAATTCAGACATCGGCCAATAATTAGAGACATGTAAAGTATTCGATTTGAAGTTCAGCTTGCTAATGTCTTACCCAGATCAAATTAATGAGATGAAAGCGGCGAATTAATGTGATCACACATCTAGCTTAAACTAAATTCTAACAAATTTATATTGTATTTCCGGTGCTAAAAATGATAACACAGTTTAGAAATTTGCAGCAGTTGACAAAGAACAATGAACATGATTAGTAGCAGTATTGCTATAATTATTATTACAAAAATATCAGTCTAACCCTAGCCTCTCCTTTCTATTTCATCTCCCGTTGCTTAGAAGAGGAATCAATCAACTAAGAATAAGAATTCGAGGAATCAATCGCGACAAGCAAACATAACCACGTATCTGTTTGTGACAACATCCGGTAAAGATTTTGTTCCTCCACCTCTTACTTGCAGCGGCGGAGCATTCTGCTGCATCTCACGCCAACAGAAGTCACTACAAGAAAGTAGACTTTTACAACCACTTTTTAGCGACGAAATAACCGTTGCTATAAAGCTACCTAACTTTTTTTGAGTTGAGTGATCATTGCTTGACCTGCCAGTCTACCTGTGTATCTCCATTTGCAATGGAGGTAGTACGTAATCTTAAATAGGCTCCATAAAAACACTATTTTTCTTTGTGTATCTTTTGATGTTATATTTTTAGATTTAAGCCTCTTTTAGGCTTGGTTGGATTTTTAGAGTTAAGCATATGGGTCTTTCGGAGGAACACATGTTAAGCATATTAATCATAAACTTAAAATTGAAGACTAAGCTATTTGATTTGGGTATATTTTTCACGAGTAAATGTTTCATGCAGATTTTGGATTATCCTCTCCTTAGCAAGTACGGGTACTGTTATTTTGTTTTCACGTATTTATAAGAAGGGATACAAAAGCACATTTTTTTAAAGTTAAATTATCTAGGAGGTCAGGTTGTTTTTATTATAGTTTGGTACCATTAAAATAATTAGCTTGTTATTAATTTGGATGTGTGATGGTAGCACAAGATTTGGTTAACAATGTTGATTTGGAGTAACAAGGAAACAACTATCACATCCCCCAAATTGTTGACAAACTCCTCCTATCCTTAATGTAAGCCCCAATTATGATTTATAATGATTAATTAACACAAATCTAAGTTTCTTTCATCATCTTGTATCTATATTAAATTTCATTGGCTCGGTCATAGATTTCCA